>JBBMKA010080943.1:0-14405 GCA_037833695.1 Sechiopsis laciniata | reverse complement strand
TGTGATTTTGATTTTATGACAATTTTTTCTCTTTCTCCTTATTTTTTGTTTGATTAAAGTGTCATGGTATCCCAAATTTGTAGTATTGTCATGATACTGAAAATACAATAATGTACAAAAAGTAAAGTATGATATAGAAAATTGAAACCAAACGATAAAAATATCTAATTAATAAATCCAATACTTACATTATTTAAGTGTGTAAAAATTTTTCTTTTCAAGATACTCAAATAAAATTATAAAGTTACTTTCACACACTATTCTTCTTTCATTATTTTATAACTAATACAACATTCACTTCAGGGAATGATATTATTAGGTAGTCAAGACTTATAACTTTTTGTCACAGACTCATTTGTTGGTTAAGTCTCAAAATGACAATATTTGATCGTCATTATAATTAATTTTCTTCATTATAATTAATTTTCTTTCTTTCTTGATATATCTAATACAATACCACATTGTATAAACTCATTAACTTAAAATTATTGATTATTGTACAGTTATACAACTATATGTCCACATCTTAATCAAAGTGATGATCATTTCACAGTTCCAAAATTATGCAACATGTGCATTTAATAGTGAATTTTTCTTAATTTGGATATCATGCAACTAATGATGCATTAACATAAAATGACTAATAATTTTGACTCATATAACATATTTGTATGCAAATTCAAATACATCAAATCAATAATTAACTTTAAGAATAATAATATATGTTTCAAATTTTGGTACAATATAAATCAAACATATATGTATATACATGCTTTGGATTTCATGGAAATAACTCAAATATATAATACCAAAGTATATTTTAATCATCAAATATTCACAAATTTATTCATTTACTTAAGAAATTAATAATATTTAATTTTTAATATTTTATAACCTTTAAGTAGTTAATATCAACTTAAAAACATCATAATCAAGCATTAAAATACAAGCCATATTTTAAATGTTTAAGATGTATAGTATGTTTAAATTATATGATAAGATTTAATATATAAAACTCAATATATTTTATGATATAATTTAAAGCATGCATATAATGTAACTTCGTTTATGATATAATTTAAATCAAGTATATACCACAAATAATTAAAGCTAAAATAAGTACTAATATAAATGAATAAATACAAAAGTATAAGAGCGTGTTTGATGCAGGAATTAAGCTGACTGTTACGTTAAGCTGAATTTCAAATTAAAATGTGTTTAATGTGCATATTAAGTTAAACTAAGTTTATTAAACCTTTATTTCTCAGTTTTCTTGCACTTTGTAAATTGTTTTACTTAATACGTGTGTTTTTACTCTTCAATTAGCTTTTTTTGGTAATATATAAATAATAAAATGACATTCATTTCAAATGGTAACCTGACCAGATTACATTCATTGCATAGTCAAATTATAATTTTGACACAATAGATGAAATTTTTTGCCAACAAAATAAGAGATACTCATATAGTTACTTTTTAACTAACAAAATTGGGGGAAAGGGGATTCAAACCTGTAAGGTGGGAAATATTAAATGATATGGGTTCCACCTCAAAATCAATTGACAATGAGAAGAGTAACTCATATCCCTTATAAATGTGTTGTAGAATCTTCATTCAAATGTGGGACAATTGCCACAAAGTGAATATCTCTAACAGAAAAGTAGAAGTTTGGTCCTTCACTCATTCATTCGGGTTTGTCATTTAACAATCAAGTTATACTTCAAAAAATAATGTTCTATTCAAACTTATGTTCAATTATACTGTAAGTTATGAAGTGTGATCAAACTTGAAAATATGTTTGATTCTTATAAATTGAATATTAAAATGCATTAGGAAGATTAGATTTCGATTTCATGTTTTTTATAAGCTAAGTGGTCTATTTAAAAAAGTGTTTAGATATATGATGGTAGATTATTGAGATTATGAAATTTGAAATCTTTGAAATAAGTTTCAAGTCGTCTCTCAAATTTACATTTTGTCATTTCTTGAAAAAGTCCATATATGTAATGGAGCATGATCAAATTTCCAACTTTTGTTCTAAAATAATGTTAAATCTCCGTTATTTTGTTACTTTGAAAACAAAAATTCTATATATGGGTTAAAGAGGCCAAAAACACAATCCCAAAAGGTCTCTTCTTATTCCACCACAAAATAGAGATGGACATATTACTATTCAAATCCGCATTAACTAAATCCGATTTCCAAGAGTTTTAAATCCGACCACCAAACGCGTGTTAGGAGGATTAAATTAATCACCAAACACCTCCTAATGTAGCGATAAGACTGAACCCACAACCTTCTTGATAATTAGGACATTCAATAAACTAATTGAACTATAAATTTCTAAATCTACATTTCACATATCGATGATTAACGAGAATTAAATAAATAAATGAAGTGTATGAGATTAAAATACACATATTATAAACATATCAATTCTAATATTATAATTTAATGTCATAGATATATATTTGATTAAAAAGAATCTATCTAGTATATAGTTTGAACTCAATATACCATTGCAAACAAAATAGGAAAATGTCTCATAGTTATGTCAGGATAAAAACAAAACACCAATTCACAAATAACAACATTTGCTTGTAAATTAAGAATAATTTAAAGGTTTTGAACAATACAGTAACACAAGTTTATTCATAGTGATATGATAAATAAATAATTAACATTTTGAGCATGCTATATATATAACATGTGCAACAAAATTAGCAATATCGTAACTGAAAACAAATAACATCAATTTTTTTTTTTTAACAATAAATTATGCATAACACAACAATGAGATTACATAATTATTAAATAATAAAGACAATATAGATAAACAAAAATTGAGGTTTTCATGATAATTATTGTCACAAACTAAATTATTAAGAATTTGTATCATAACTCAACATTGTAGCATAATTGAATTGAAACGTAGCAAAAAAATAAAATTCAAAACTAAACAACAAAATAGAATTGTTATTAACGTTTCAAAATAGCCAATAAGAACAGTAAAAAAAATACTTGTCGATGGATTGAGATTTAAGAAGCAAGTCATTTCCTTCATTATATTTCGGTTACTATTCGTCTTCAATTTCTAATATCAAGGTGTTGTTTTGCCATTTCAAAATAAACATCTAAAAAATTTAGAATAAAAATTAAATTAAACCACCTTAAAAAGCAGCAAACTTGAAAGAAAAAAAAGAATTTTAAATAATTCAATAAATATGTATATTGAATAAAGACTTACTTATCCAATATTTCTAATCAAGAAAGAGAATACTAAACCATTTCACGATAAAATATCAATTTTGATGATCATCTTTAGCAATTGAACGGGTAGAGATTCGTACTGATAACGTGTTTTGAAATCAAGAATAAAACATAAGAATAGAGTATATAAGTTGTAGGGAGTAAAGTAGAAATCTTATTCAATTGAATGTCTTTACAAGTTTACAATTACTATATTTATAACAATACATGGTTTATGCATTTAGTAAAGCAAGGCTATAATTAGCCAAAGTATCTAAGGTTTGAGAGTCTTATGGCTAAATCAATGGTGATTGACTTAGTTCATAACAATAAATATATTTTAATTGTATATTTTTTTTATTTTTTTAATATATTTTTAAACCTTTAATTATTTCTATCTTTTTTTTATATTTTTTTTCCTTTTCTTTCATCAATTTTTTTTCTCTGTTTTTCTATATATATGTTTTTTTTAAAAAAATTTTATAATATTTTTTCACTAATTTTTAAATTTTTTGTTTAAATATATATTCATTTATTTTTTGTTTAATTATTATTTGTTTCATTTTCTATATGATTCATCGAAAAAAAAAAACGTTTAAAAATATATGAAAATATTTTACACTTATATGGTTTTTGTATAGTTTTTTTATAAAGAGTTTTTTTTTTTTTTTTTTTTTTTAATTCATATTGTTTTTTTATTAATATGTGTAAGAATAAATTTCTATATATTGTTATATAATTTACGTCTATCTTTATTTTTATAAATAATAAATGATAGTTTCTTAACAAAATTACATCTACAAAATATTTACAATTCATATATATTTAAAATTCATAATTAGTATTTATATAGTTATTAAAATCTATTTAATAGTTCCATGATTTATGTCGTTTTTAATTTTTTTTAATTTTTTTTTTATAACGATGATTTATGTAATAGTGAATTAGATGAACGATGTTTTTCAAAAAAAAAAAAAAAAATAGAAGAATGATGTAGAAATGGGAGAGTCAAAGACGACGGAGGCAACATACAATGAAAATATGGCGCTGTTGTAAAGAAATCGTTAAAACGCGCTGAACAAGAATAAATATGGGTTTACCGAATAAATTAGTACTGTGTTAGTTATCTTGTTTGATAATAATTAATTTCAACTCTATTGTCACGAGTTCGATCTTGAAAATCTATATTTGATTCTCATATTATTTTATTTTTTATGTAAGATTTGTTGGTCTTCATTTCCAAATTTGTACTAAAAAAAGAATAAATATGAATTTATTTCTAAATTTAAAATATGGGTTGTGTTGTACTATTTTTTTATATTAATTATTTAATGATTATAATATATTGTCATAACATACGTTATTTTGATTTATAATATTATGATTATAATGAAGTGTCTCAAAACATGTATTTTCATTTATAAGACTTTAGTTACATTTTCCATTAGAATTTTGTTTAACATGCGTCTCGAATCCTTTTTATTTTAGTACTGCTGTCCGTGTACAATAGCTTCATCGACGACAACATGCTATTAAAACCAAGGATTAATAACATTTTTTTATTACTATTGATTCTCCTCTGCTTCACCAATTATCTGCCATTTACAAAATTCTATTAGAAAATCAGACCAGCGCACACATAATATATTAATACAACAAGAATTTGAAAATTTTGTTTTCGAGTCATATTTCAAATTCCAACACTACAAAAATGGTTTACATGAGCATCTTTCAATTTGACAGTCACCCTTTTACAAATTACAATATCATAATTTACAAATTACAACTAACTTGGAATTTTGCATGAGAATCTTTCAATTTGATATTCACCCTTTCCATTTTTCTTAAGCCAAAATTTCAAAGTTCGAGCAAGGATCAAGACATTTAGCAAAATTTCTCTAAAAAAAAGACATTTAGCAAATGGGTCGATCTAAGACATATTTATTCGTTCCAATTTAGGGAAAATAAAACTAAGAAAACTGACCTTTTATATATGGACATTCAAATAGTACTGAATGATTTGTTTGATATTTATCCATTTGCAAGTTAAAATTGATGATACATGTAGTTGCGTTTCTTCCATCTTCAGCAAAACAATTCACATAAAAAGCATAAAACAATTTAAATACAAAAAACTACAATCCAAGTTTTCGGTCATTTTTATTAACCTCGGATCTGACGCCTGATGCACCAACACTTGCGGTTCAAAGTTTGTGACAGTCTCACGCTTCCGACGGCAAGTGTGGCTTCCCTCCTTATCCATTGGTCACGATTTTTTAGCATGTTGTAGATTGGGACGTGGACTTTCGAAAAATGTAGATTGTGTCGAAAAATTCTCACGGACGGTGGCAGAAACGGCCTTTGACAGCAGCGACAGATTTTTTACGCAAATTCTGACGATGACGACTCTTGGAACAAAAATCTCTAATTTCGAATTTCGAAAAGTCCTAATGGCTCTGATACGTTTGTGATTAAAGAGTCGTTATGTTATTAGATGAGAGACAACGCCTTTATATAAGTGTTACAATGGGCCTGACAGGCTAAACAGGCCTAGATCTATTAAGCACTAAAATATCCTAAATACATATATACATTTAACTCTAATAGTAATAAGATATGTGCTACCAAAATATGTTCGATACGCTATAACTCGAACGTGCATATTTTTTAATTCTATATGCAATAAAGTCATAGATGTTATACAAAATTAGACAAGTTGCAAGAAGATATCATGATTACTCTATGTTTGTTGGAGAAGTACTTTCCACCTTTATTTTTCACAATTATGATGCACCTTACGGTACATTTTGTTATAGAAGTAAAACTTTGTGGGCTTATAATCTGCGATGAATGTACACCTTTGAAAGATTTATGAAAGTGATTAAGAATTTAGTGAGAAATACGCCTTGCCCAGAAGAGTGTATCGCCGAAAGCAATATATTAGAAGTTGTTGAATTTTGTTCTAAATTTTTATCTGGAGTAGTTCTTATTGGTCTTGGAAGTCAAAATTTGAAAGAATAATTACACAATTCTAATGTTGGTAAACCATTGTCGAGTGGAGTTCTATTCAGACCTGAGCGTGAACTTTTATATCAAACTCATCGTTATGTTTTGGAAAATACAATTGACGTGCAACCATATATAGAGTAAGCTCATCGTTAGCTCATCGTTATATCAAGCTCATCGTTATGTGTTGTTGCTTTTAATTACTCTTTGTAGTTGAATGATTTTGTTGCTTTGGAATTCTGAGGATTGTGATGTGTTTGGTGTATCATGTTTCTTTTTTTTAATGTGTTATGAAAATAAAAGTGTTATCTTTGTTTTTGTAGTGCTCATTACAATCAGGTATAGTGGAATGTGGATATTATGTAATGAGATATATGAGAGACATCATAACCACAGATAGCACTATCATCACAGATGTGGTATGTTACGTATATAAATTTATAGCATACAATATTTTCTTATTTAACATAAGCAAGACTAAATTTTGTTTCTTATTCTTAAGTTGATACGGAGAGCTCATACACAAAAATCGAGTTCGATGAAGTGCGAGTAGAATGGGCGAACTTTGTTGGACGATATTATTGACCTTTACAAAGTTAAGTTAGAAACTTTTTGGATCACTTTATTATGCTATGCATTGAATTTATAGATATCCATATTATTTTTTGGAAGGATGGGTATAGGCTTTGGTTAGTTATATGCAACAATAAGTTATTTTTTGTATACATGGAACACAATTACTTCGTATATTCTGGTTGTTTGTTTAGTTATCTATAGGTTCTTTTTTGTGTACATGGAACAAAATGTTCACTTTATCCTCATATTCTTTTTTGTGTACATGCAACAATTGATTGATGAACATATATGTTATTATTCTAGTTGCTGGAATTCTGTTAAATATTTGAGTTTGCAGGAAAATTGTTGAATGAATATTTTAAATTTAAAAAAAAACAAAGAATGCATTTAATTTCTTGATTTTTATTAAGTGTCATTATGTTTCTATTACTTGACGGTTAAAAATGGCCAAACAGAAACTTTAAATCATGATTTGAAAATCGATTTTGAATGTTGACTTGACGCTTGGTAAGTGTTAACTAATACCTATATTTGATGCTCATAACATATCAAAAAATCTTATACTTATGGTCTGAAACTGTCAAACTTTTCTTGACGTACGCTTCTGAACCGTCAACTTAGTTTTGTATTTGACAGGTATATAATGTCAGTTATATATATAGTTGATGGTTATTTGACCGTCAAGTAAAGATACATTACTTGACATCTATATATTTGATGTTTTTAGAATCGAGTAACACTCTATTTGACATTCAACAAGCGTCAAGTATTGCCTTTTTTGTAATAGATTATTTCATTCATTTGCAACTGAAAAAAAAAAATATATATATATATATATATATATGTAAAGGTTTTCTTAACGCCATACATAATCTCTTCCTCCTAGCAATATATAATATAAAGGAACTCACAAATAGTATTAGATTGTACGCATTGTTTTTCATACAAACATTTGCAATCATGAACCTGATATTGAAGTGAAATTAAAAAAAAAAAAAGAAGAAGAAACATTAGGCTTTGTTTGATAACTATTTGGTTTTTTTTTTTTTAGTTTTTGAAATTGAAGCTTATTTTTACTCAAGTTTCCTACAATGTGCTCCATCTTTCCTACAATGTATCCATCTTTCCTTGAAAAAGTAGGTGAATGCTAACAAAATTTCAAAAACAAAAACAAACTTTTGGAAGCTATTTTTTTTTGTTCCCAAATTTTGGTTTGATTTCTTAATATATAGGTAAGATTTAAATATTCAAGTAAGAAAAAATATATAGTAAAGTAGTTGTTGTAGGCTTAAACTTCAAAAATCAAAAATTAAAAAAAAAAGTTTATCAAACGGGACTTTCTGATCATCTTTTGATCCAATTTCTCTTTTTAAATCCTCAATCATTCCAAAATCTCTCTTTAAATCTTCG
The DNA here is from genome assembly GCA_037833695.1 of Sechiopsis laciniata. Classification (NCBI taxonomy): domain Eukaryota; kingdom Viridiplantae; phylum Streptophyta; class Magnoliopsida; order Cucurbitales; family Cucurbitaceae; genus Sechiopsis; species Sechiopsis laciniata. Next base: position 6,164 of record JBBMKA010080943.1, on the reverse strand, counting down.
ATCATTCCAAATGAGTTATCCAATATCTACCTAGCTAACTGAAGCCCTAGTATTTCAACCATTAGTTTCTTCCATTTTCTCCAATCTTCCAGTCTCTCTTGAAATCTATCACAAAATCAGACCAACACATATTAGTACAACAAGAATTTGAAACTTTGGTTCATAGGTCATATTTCAAGTTACAAACAACAAAACGATTACATGACCATCTTTCAATTTGATAGTCACTCTTTTACAAATCACAATATCACAATGGATTTGAAATTTTGCATAAGCATCTATATGCATTCTAATTCTGATAGGTTTCCAAATCAAAGGACCACAAGTAACAAGAACTCACTCACTTCATTCAATACCCTTCAAGAATTACAAAAATGCCATTACCCCTAAACAGAGCAAGTATACGGTATTTAACATCGAAGGAATGAAGACACGAGAGGTGTTTACAAATTAATGTCACAAGTGAGTCCGAACTTGGGACCATGAAGGGAGCACACCTTTAGAGTCTAAGCTCTCAACCACTGCACCATCTCTCGAGGACAAGTCTACGGTATTTATAGAACCACATACAAACCTAACTCACTCTAACGGCTAGTTTACTAACCTCCAAACTAATACAAACAACTAACCGCTCAAGGTCACCTCTGCACTCTCCACCTTTGATACACGTGTTTGTATGGAGGCTTATCACTTTCCATTTTTCTAAAACCAAAATTTCAAAGTTTCAGCAAGGATCAATAGCAAATGGGTCAATTTAGGATCATATTTATTCATTCTAATTTGAAGAAAAAAAAAACTGCCCTTTTATATATGGACATTCAAAATAGTACTAAGTGGTCTATTTGATATGTTTCCATTGGCATGTGAAAAATGATGATGTAATTGCTTTTCTTCCATCTTCTACAAAACAAATCACATCAAAATCATATAACAATTTAAAATACAAAAAGGCAGAATTTGGTAGCATTATATTTGTATATATTAGTCTGTAGTTAAAATGTTTGGCCCAAAAGACCTATTAACATTAGGGTTTACAACATCTCACTCTTGTATATATATAGACGAAGTCATATCACTAATATCACGACTTCTTTGAGATCCAATATTGAGTTACATGATATTAAAGCAATACCTAGGGTTTTAAAATATCGGGATTAGGGTTTGTCGGTTTTGGGTGCCTTCATCTGAGAAGAAGAATCATCGCCACAGCTCAAGAGAAAATAGATACTGTTTTCTTATTTTTGGAAATAGCAGTTTTCCAGACAGCACTGTGCGTTTGTTGAAAAATGTCAATTTCATCAGCTTTTGATGCCCTTTTTCGAAACACAATATATTGTTGGAAAGCACTCGAAAAGATCTTCAAAGGCCATTAAAAATCATCGCCATCAAAGATAGGAACTGGCCGAACGTGCCACCGGAAGTCAAACGACGCGTAGCCGCGTGTTTTTTCGTCACTACCAGAAAATGTTGCGCGTGAAGGCGTGTGGAGGGTTTTCCCGGAGTTTTGCTTCTTGGGTTTCGTGCACAAAGGTCACTACTACACATTTGTGTAATTTTTTTTTTTTTTTAATTTTCAGCAATGGTTTGTCTCAGGTTTGACAGTTAGAGCCTTTTTTAGGTATTGTCTGCTGCATTCTGTTAAGTTTTGATGCTGTTTTTTGTTTTCCTGATTATTCAGATTGTTGATTTGTTCTGTTTAAAGTGATATATGGCTGACTCTAAGCAATTAAATATTATTTCTCACTCATCGAAAATCACGAAACGTAAGTTAAATGACTTGAACTATTGTGAGTGGAATAAAACAATCCAATTTCATTTTTTAAGCACGAAGATGGAGTCCCATATCAAGGATGATGTGCCCGAGGATGAGTCAAAGAAAAATGCGTGGTTTCGAAATGATGCTCGGTTGTACAATCAGATTAAGAACTCTATAGAAGACTTGATTAATCACTGTAATAGTGTGAAGGAACTTCTGACATTCTTGGAATTTTTATATATATTCAAGGAAGGAACATCTGATAAAAATATATAATGTTTGCACGTCATATTTTCATGCGGATCGAAAGGGACAGTTACTTACGACTTTTATATGCAACACAAGAAAAACAGTGCCGAGCTCACTTGCAATACATAATCTCTTCCTCAAAACACTATATCATATAAAAGAACTCACAAATAGTATTAGATTGTACACATTTTTTTTTCATACAAACATTTGCAATCATGAACTTGATATTGAAGTGAAATGGATAGTAGGAGGAAAAAGAAAGAAAGATTAACTTTCTGTTAATCTTTTGAATAATGTATCTTTTTTAAATCCTCAATCATTCCAAAACCTCTCTATTTAAATCTTCAATCATTCTAAATGAATTATCCAACATCTTCCTAACTGAAGCTCTGGTATTTCAACCATTAGTTTCTTCCATTTCCTCTTTCAAAATTTCAATCTCCCAATCTCTCTGCTTCACCATTTTTCTCCATTTACTAAAATCTGTCACAAAAATCAGACCAACACATATTAGTACAACAAGAGTTTGAAACTTTGGTTCACAAGTCATATTTCAAGTTACAAACTAAAAAATGTTTACATGAGCATATCTTTCAATTTGATAGTCACCCTCTTTCAATTACAATATAACAATTTGATTTGAAATTTTGCATGAGCATCTATGCATCCTTTCTGGTAGATTTCTAAATCAAAAGACCACAAGTAACAAGTAGCAAGAAACAAGAACTCACTCACTTTCCATTTTTCTAAAACCAAAATTTCAATGTTTCAGCAGGATCAAGACATTTAGCAAATGGGTCAGTTTAGGACAAACTTTTCATTCTAATTTGGAGTAGAAAAAAAAACTGACCTTTTATATGGATATTCAAAATAGTACTGAATGGTCTATTTGATATTTTTCCATTTGAAGGAGAAAAATGATAATGCATGTAGTTGCTTTTCTTCCATCTTCTGCAAAACAAATCACATCAAAATCATAAAACAATATTTTTAAAATGCAAAAAGCTACCATCCTTGTCTTCGGTCATTTTTATTATATTGATCAAAACAACCAAGGTATTTAATGTCTAAAATCATAATTATTCTCCTCCTGAACATTAAAAAAAATAATTAAAAAAAAAAAAAATTCTCCTAAACTTTCTGAACATAATTACATTGCTTTCCCCATAATCTCATTTCCTTGATCATAACTCTCTTTCATTCTCCTCGTTTTCTCTATAATCATTTTCTTTATCATAAATACAAATAATCATTTTTCTTGATAATCATTTTCTCCCATACTTTTCTCCTAATTTTCATTTTCTCTATAATTATTTTCTTTCTCCTTGTCGCAAACAACCACACAAGGGTATATCAACTTCCTCGACGGCAAAATTTTCAAGCTTTGGTAGGTTCTTTCATAAAAAGTTACAAGCATATACAAAAAATGATTTTAACTGCACAATATACATCTAAATGACCTCAAAACTATTCTGTAAAACAAATCGTAAGAGCATGGTTATACAAATCAAACTTCCAAACAATTCAATAATATGTTTTTAAGTCCTTATATAGAATTACCTTGAAGTCTGCTCACCTTTTCGTTGCCAAAGAAATCCTCTTCAGTCCATTGTAATCTCTATTGTTAGATATATAATCTTTTAGAGCTCTAACTGTTAACAAATAAAGAACTAAGATAATATATGATGTGCTATATAATCAAGAAAAAGTCTACGATAATATATGATGTGGTATATAATCAAGAAAAAATGAGAAATAGGCTCAAAGTGGCTAACTAATGAGAAAAATTCAAAGGTGGAAATTTTAAAAGCCAAAAAGTGGTTAATCCTAGTCACCCTTTTCATATTAAAGCATCAATACAAAAATATGGTCTCAAAATGCATTCATAAACAAGTTCTAGAACAAGCACATTAAGTTTGATATCACTTAATAAGAAATAAATTAAGCAAAATATAATGATTTGCTTATAGGCTCAAATTCTCACTGGAATGAGTAATTTGCATTAAGCCTTGCACATTTTCAATCAACAAATCAATGAGGCACCATCATATAAATTTAAAAAAAGACTCTAATCACGCTCATCACTATTATGTCTTAAAATTCAACTAAAATGCATTCCTAACTTACATGATATTCAAAGATATTAAAAAAGAATCAAGGTTTCAAAAGAAAAATCAACATGTATGGATAGCATGCTAAATTTGATTTAAACCTCCCCCACACCTAAACTATACATTGTCCCCAATGTATAACAGATAAAGCTGAATGTTCACGAAAACAAAAAAGATAAGGAAAGTGCACTCCCTGGATTTGTGAATGACTCGAACTAGATAGTTTTTGGTGATGAGAGAGTCGGTGGTTATGCTTCATTGAAATTTAATGGCCTACATAAAAAGCTATATGAGAAAATACCAAAAAATAAAAAAATAATAAAGACTAAGATAATGAAAATAAAGAATAGAATATATACATTGGGTTGCCTCCCAAAAGCGCAATCATTTAACGTCGTTTTTCTCGACGTAGTCCAGAAAAGTCGTAGTTATTTAGATAAGTGGGGTGATCCAAGTAAAAGCTAGCGAGACATGACACAATTTCACCCCATGGAAAATCTTCAATCTATGGCCATTCACCTTGAAAATTTTATCTAGGTTCAAACTTTTAATTTCCACTGCACCATAAGGAAACACATTAGTAATAATAAATGGGCCAATCCATCGAGAACGTAACTTGCCGGACATGAGCTTTAGTGGAGAATTATACAATAACACTTTCTGACCAATCTCAAACAGTTTTCGAACAATCATGTTATCATTAAACAACTTGGATTTCTCTTTGAAAATTCTTGAATTTTCATAAGCATCGAGTCTCAACTCATCTAATTCTTTTAATTGCAGTAACTTGGATGCTCCAACTTTGTCTAGGTCCATGTTGCAACGTCGAACTGCCCAATATGCTTTATGCTCAATTTTTACAGGCAAATGACGGGCCTTAACAAATACCAATCTGTAAGGAGACATCCCTATAGGAGTTTTATAGGCAGTTCTTAATGCCCATAAGGCATCGTTTAAGTGGAGACTCCAATCCTTTCTACCTGGGTTTACCATCTTCTCCAATATGGTTTTAACTTCCCTATTTGAAACTTCTGCTTGACCGTTAGTTTGGGGGTTGTAGGCGGTAGCCACTCGATGATTCACTCCATACTTCTTCATTAAAGCTCCAACTGTTCTATTACAGAAGTGAGTTCCTTGATCACTAATAATGGCTCTTGGAACGCCAAACCTGTTAAAAATGTTAGCGTTGATAAAACCTACAGCAGCTTTAGAATCGTTAGTTCTGGTGGCTTTTGCTTCCACCCACTTTGACACATAATCCACAGCCAAAAGTATATAAGAGAAACTACAAGAAGAAGGTAATAGACCCATAAAATCAATACCCCATATATAAAATATTTCACAAACAAGAATAGAAACTTGGGGCATTTCATTTCTTCGTGTTATTGTACCTACTTTTTGGCATTTCTCACAATTTTTACAAAACTGATATGCATCTTTAAAAATAGATTCCTAATACAAACCTCTATCTAAAACTTTTCTATCAGTTTTTTTAGGTCCAAAATGTCCCCCGCATGCATACTCATGGCAAAAAGCTAAAATAGATTGAAATTAATTCCCAGGAACACATCTCCTAATAACTTGATCAGAACAAAATTCCCTTACATAGTATTTTGAATCACTTTTTATTTTTGCTTTCCTAGATGTACTAAGACAATGAGGTAGATTTCCTATAATCAAATAATTTACCATATCTGCGTACCAAGGAACCATACCTTTAAGTTGAAACAAGTGCTCATCTGGGAAGTTATCATTTATAGGTAGATCATCCTCTTCTCTTATCAACCTACTCAAATGATCCGCAACAGAATTTTCGACTCCTCTTCGATCTTTAATTTTCATATTAAACTCCCGAAGAAGCAAAATCCATCGCAATAGCCTTTGTTTGGATTCTTTCTTTGACAAAAGGTATTTTAAAGCTGCATGGTCGGAAAGAACAACGATTTAGAACCAAGTACATAAGATCGGAATTTATCTAAAGCAAAAACAATTGATAAAAGTTCTTTTTCTGTAGTGGAATAGTTGCATTGAGCATGATTCAGAGT
>JBBMKA010080922.1:3026-14406 GCA_037833695.1 Sechiopsis laciniata | reverse complement strand
TCTTATATATTAATTATAAGTATGTTAAGAACCTATCTTATTAGTTAATATTATTCTTAATTTTGGTTGGATTGAGTTTAACGAACTAAAAAATTGGTCAACCCAAGAATCGACCCAACTGAAAGAAGATTATAAAATTATAACTCACTCTAACCCAAAAAAAAGTTATAATCTAACTTTTACAGTTTGGGTTGGGTAATTCGAGTTGTTCAGATTGTCGATCTTTTTATATACTCCTATTGTCCACTTTAGGCATAAATCTTCACATAATTTTTATTTTTTCTTTTAATGTTATTATTTTTAGAGATTACAATATTTTTGGTGGAGAATCTGAACCCATAACTTTTTAAGTTTGTAGGTGTACAATTATGCTATTAAACTATTACTTTTATTGGTATTTTTCGAACCAAGATGTTTGTCCTCCTACTCTTTATTTAAACCAACGTGGGACTATATTTTGTTTTATATTCCCACATAATATTTTGTCCAATTTTTACCCCAAATTATATAAACCTAACCTAAAAGTCTTACAACCCTTATAGCTCGCTTAGCTTAGAGAACATTTCTTATGTCATAGTTATTCACTCCTCTTTATGGTTTACACCTCATTAATCCCAAGTTAATTTTGAAATGTTTTAATTAATTTATTTTCGAAGAATTGATAATTCTTGAAATTTTTTTGTAAAATAATTTGACTTTTTGTTCGAAAGGCATCATGAGCTATTCAATTTATGTAGTCCCTATGCAATATAAAAATCTCTCTTTGGTATTTATTATAACGCGTTATTTATCACTAAAAAAAAGTCTCTTACTAATAGAGAAATCTTTATATTACTTTAACATGGTAAAATTTTGGTTGAAATATTAATAATTCTACTCTTAAATAAAGTACATTCCAGTCATGTGAGATTTGCTTTCTTTGTCCTATATTAAAAGTTCCACTCATATTGTTAAATTAAGAGCATGAGTATATAATATATCACTTGTTAGGAAATGACCTTAAAAAAACTTATATTTGTTTGATATTGTCTACTTTAAACATAATCATCGTTATTTTATTTTATCATAATCCAAAATACATCGTTTTGTTGGAAATATTATACCTTACTTATATATACCTCTAGAAATCTTCTCCTCATCTCATCAACTTGGAATTTTGGTTAAACTTATTAGATAATATGAGGTTCCACCTCAAAATCGATTGATTATGAGCGGAGTAGCTTATATCTCTTATAAATGCTTGTAGGAGTCTCAACTTTTCCAATGATACCCAGGTTTTATGGGCTATGATATCATATTAGAGAATATGAGATTTCACCTCAAAACCAATTGGTTATGAACGAAGTAACCCATATCTCTTATAAATACTCATAAGACTCTCATTTTTCCAATGTGGAACAATTGTAAGATCCTAACAACACTATCAACATATTCTACACTGAACAAATCATTTAAAACTCGTCTTTCTCTATTGATTGCATATCTAACGTATTGCTCGAAGTGTCAATAGAATAAATACATACATACATCACTATCCTAATGATTCCAATATTGGAACTCTATAAGAAAAATTGAAAAATAATCCAACTTTTCTTAATCAAATTAAATGTATTGAGAAAAGGAATTGAATGCAAATTAAATTTTATGGAGATGGAAGGCATATATCTTTCTTAGGAAAAAAATGCTCACAAGACATTTTTTTCTTGAAGGAAGAAGACAAAAAGACATCTTTAAAAGGTTGATTTGTCATCTTTTTATCACTAACCATCTAATTTAAATTAGAAAAAGAGAAATATTTTGGAGTTTTCAAAGTTCCTAGCTATGTCTATATGGACCAAACTAATTTATTGAACCCAACATGTTGGCAGTTACATTGGAGAGATTTTGTCTTCTTCCATGGCCCCCCCAAACAGCTGCCTCATGGTCCCTTCCTCATCAACACCCTTTTAATTACTTTTTATTTTTTTTTATGTTATGAAAAAAAATTTGTTGCAATAATTTTACTTTTATAAAACTTTTTAGAGGAATATAAAACACATTTTGATGTTGGATGGTTAGATGTTTATAAATTTGAATGAAAGGCCAATGAAAAATTAAAATGGGTTCTCTTTAGAATGTACTTCTTTTTAGGCCTTTTAAGTTAGAGTCTCTTTAAATTTTACTACTATTAATTATTCAATCAATATGATTGAAATTAAAAAGAAAAAAAAGAGACTTTAAATCGAATTAAATTGTAATATTTTTAATATAATGTTACCGACTTCAAATGTTTGAGTTTAAAAGAGTACATAAATATGATATGAATTTGAACAGTTCATTCTTAGGCCAGGCATCGAAAAACATTGAAAGAATGGAGACACGGACGGTACCTATAAATTAATGTCACACAAATCTCGAATCTGGAATTATGAGGAGAGCACACCTTCAAAGCCTAAGTCTTCAACCAACTGCCCACCCTTGGGAACGAATAAATCTTATGTTGGCACTTAATTAATAAGTATTTTTAAAAGTTTAATATTTATAAAAAAAATGAAAATATTCGAACTCATAATTTCTTAATCACGAATACATATGAGTTAAATTATTGTTCTTATTAACCTAATTAATGTGTTTTTTTATAGAACATAATTAAAAGGGGTGTTAAATTGGTTAAGTTTGTACCAAATGAGTTGGTGACTCGTTGATTATCTTGTTTGGTGATAATTTATTTTAACTTCACGGTCACAATTCGATCCTTAAAATTGATATTCATCTTGTTAGAGAGTCGTAATACCATCTATGTAGAGCTTGTAGTCCTCCTCCCCAATTTCAAAAAAAAAAAAAAAAAAGCTAAGATTGTGTCAAACCATAATGTGATCATGATAAATAAATAAATAAATAGATAAATATATATATATATATATATATATATATATTTGACTATATTTGTAATTATGGACTTTCGTTTTATCTTTTGTGCCCAAAGTGAAATTAAAATTGCATAGGATAAATAATTGAGAAATTGTAATGTATGATCTATTGTAACAAAATAATTATACATATAGTTAAATTTAAATTTTTTTGCATTCATAAGTCAAAAATACAGTTTAATACGGTATTTATTGTAATTATTAATACAATATTTTGTATTATTAATACAATATTTTGTATTATTAATACATTATTATATGTTATTAATAGACTATTGTATATTAATACAGTATTATGTATTATTAATACCATATTAGTATTAATATCGATGATTATGATTATTATTATTTTTTTAAATAACCATATTTGTTTCACTAATCTCTTAAGTTTCTCTAAATAATTTCAATTAAAAGTAAGAAAAAGTACGATGAAATTTGTTTACCATTAGTTTCAATTGCTTTAAACTTCCTTCATAATTTAATTATCATCTAAAAATAGATAAATGAAGTATTTTCATAAAAATAGATAAATGAATTATTTTCATCAACATCAAAGTACAAATTAACTTACTTTGAAATTATATATTTTTGGAAAGGACCCATATAATAATAATGTTTTTGCGTTTATGTTTCAAAACTAAGTTTGTCAAATTCTTTTCTCAAAAAAAAAAAAAAAAAAAAAAAAAAAAAGTTTGTCAAATTCTCACCATTTTTTAATGTTTCCTAGTCTCTAAAAGGATTTCTATTTTGTATCTATATCTTAAGAGTCTTACTTGTCATCCTTATACTTTAGTTTAATTAATTGGTAATTAAAAATATCATTGACTATATTACCATCACGTTAATCACTGTCAATGCCTCTTTCACATTAGTCTTGTATTTTTACATTTTGTTAATTTACATTTAACACTATTTATTATTAGTAGTCAACATTAAGATTCAGATTAATGCATTAAGCTATGAAAGTGAATTTTTAATTTTAAAGTAAACCAAATTGACGGCAATTTTTAAAATAATTCATCTATAACACATGATTATCTATTAGTGACTAGTGATAGAATGAGTGTGATAGAACTCAACCAGTGATAGAATTCTATCACTTATTGAATTCTATGAGTGATAGAATTCAATTTAAATTTTGTGTTACAAATAAATTAGTTTTAATTTTGGGCTATAGATGGAAATATTTTGCCATTTTTTTTATCATACATGCAAAATCTCCGTTTTAAAATCACTTTTGAACATTTGACATGTTTGAGAGTTTTTTTTTTTTTTAAATGATTTAAAATTACTTTTATGGCATTTAAACTATTCTAAAATATTGTTTTTTTGGTATGAAAATTGCTTTAAAATTGTACAATGAATCGTTGAGTTGATTTCGAATGATTAAAGACATGTTTCAATTTTAAACACGAAAAAAGCCATTTTAATAATTTCCAACTCAAATATGCTCTTAATCTATTCTTTCAACTTCTTCCATTGATTTTTAAGGTTTACTCTTTTTTTTTTTTTTTTTTTAATATTATAATTCACATATAAATTGGTCTCTTTTTAAGATTTTTTTTTTTTTAATTTTTGAAAAATGGTCTCTTTTTTAGAGTTAACCTACAAATATAAATATGAATATAATGATTCAAATCTATAATCCTTTTTGATGATAAATACTTCTATCAATTGAATTATGTTCAAATTGGTCATGAATAAGATTTAAATCTACAACTTTAAAAGTAAGTTTATGAACACATTTTTTTTGTATAAATTGAGAGAGAAAGATCACAAATCTTACGTAAAAGGTACTACTATTCTCAAATAAATAAAAGTTAAATACCGATTTTTAAGATCGAAATTGTAACTACGATGTTAAACTGAATTACCATAAAATAATGAAACTAACGCATCACTTCAGTTCTAACACTTTAACTTAAGTCACATTATATATAATCTTTAGTGGTCTAAATACCTTGAAACAAATATTTAAAGAAATCATTAAATAAAGTCTTTGAGAGGAACAAATGAAGTTTGGTGGAAGCCATATCTTAGGGGCCACCTAAGGTAGAGTTTCACCATAACTTTTTCTTGTAATTGGTTGGTTGGGTATGAAAAGGGCCACTTGCCTTTGATGCAAATACCCTATTCATTTAATTGTCCATCTATAAAATATAACTTTAAAAAATATATATATATAAAGGAAGTTTGGATGGCTAGAGGTAGGATGGTAAACAAATTAAATGTAAATGGGGCTCACACTATTTAGTTCCCCATGAGGGTAAGGCCTCCTTGTATTGTGTTGTCCCATTGATATTTCTTCTTGCAATTATGATGCTCCTTTCCCATTTGATGAGAAATAAAGAAATATGTATAGGACAATTTGTCTTACTCAATAATTTTTCTTCCCCATCTTCTTTAAATCTCACATATAATTGTTTCACTCTTCTCTCTCGACCTACATTTGTCGTAGGCATACTGTACTTTTGATTAAAAAATAACAACTCGAAAGTATGGAGCTTGCTTCATACATTCAATTATTATTCTGACTATATCTTACTAGATGTCTATGTCAATTATCAATTACTGAATCCACCGATCTTATGTGATATAAAAATTTGTCTATTTTCACCTTTTATTTTATTGATATGTAAGGGAAAAAAAGTTATTTGGTTGGATTGTTTTTAAAGAAGCATTTTGAATTGGTGGGCCAAAGAGTTGGGCAGCCCAAGATGAAGCCCATTAATGAACTGAGCCTAAAAGGAGAAATCCAAGACTGCATTTCATGCGTGAAGGAATGCTTTTTTCTTGTTCTTTTTTTTTTTCTTTTAAATTTTAAATGGTTGAATAATGTTTGCTTCAATATACAATTGGCTGCCTAAAGAATTGAGAGTTGATGCTTGTAGGCGTTTGGGTGGCGTCGGAGATGAAGTTGGGACCTATTTGGATCGAGACAGATTGAAAGGTGATTGTTGACGTTGTAACTTCTTAGGCTTTATGGTTGATTCTTAAAGGGGTCCTCTTTGATGAATTGTGTGAGATTTTTAATTTTTTTAATGTAATTGATTTTCATTTTATATATCAGTTAGTTATAGAGTTGCTTATAAATTGTTACTCCCTCTACATATCCAAACATATTGACAAGTAAAGAAAAAAAAGACTAACTTATAAAAGAATATTCCTTAACTTTACTAACTCTAATATTACCTTTAACTTTCTATCTACATTTCAAAAATTTGTTTAGAATATAAAATCTTTATTATTTTTCTTTCACACTTAAATGTAAATAAGTATCACAATGATTACGTCAATTTTTCATCCAATATTTAGTTGCCAAATAGTTATAAAATGCTGATGTTAATATTGAATTATTTGATTAAAAATGTTATTAAAATTAGTTGTAGACCAACCTCCATTGCAATAACACAATCTAAATAGGTTTTGTGATTCATATATATTTTAGAAGAATTGAGTAACAACAACCTTTTAGTAACAATTTTCAATTCCGAGTAATATTTAGGTAAGGGTGGATATTTTTGAAATACTTATCCACCCTTACAACCACACATTTTTATTTTTTTGCATTTCTCTCTCCACTTTAACATTTCTCTCTCCATCAATCAAAATCAATTTAAAAATAAAAAATAAAAATAAAAATATGTAGCTCTAAGGTGGATAAATATTTCTACACTTATGTATAGCTTATTTCAAACGGCAATCATTGCGTAGGTAGAACTTGGAACTCATTCTTATTTCAACTTATAGTTATAAGTACCTGATTTTCTTCCACCCATCACCGGAAAATGGCGAGGAAACACACCAGATTTGCAGAGCGGTGAAATTTTCTCAATCGCCGCCTTGTTTTAAGGTATGTTTCCGGCAGATTCGAACCACACCCACCGGCGATTAGATTAAAAAAATGTTAGAGAGAAATCTGTGGCTGAGATTGGTAATAAAATCATGGTTGTAGTCGATTCTTGTTTTTAGGGTAAACGAGCTCTTGGATGGGATTTGTCTCATGTTGTTTATTTTGTAGATTCTCACATTGTCCCCCATTCTAAGTAGTATTTGATCTATAAATTCAGATCCAACTCAAGCAGTTAAATGTAAGGGGTATTTGATCTACAAATTTGGATTTAACCTAAGATTAGTGAACCCAAAAAGCTACCATCGTAAGGGATATGTTCGAGATCCTCGCATTGTTCGACATTTGGAAGGTGAAGAGTTCTTCATCACTGAGGAGCTGACCTTAGAACATTTGGATGCTAGAGAAACTAATAAAAAATTAATTTTTAGATAGTTGATCATCATTGATCGAACTCATGACATTTTGATTTCTTATAGTCTTTTTTACCGCTAGGCTACACATGGTGGTTCCTCGTTACCAAAGATGAACCCATACTATCTAATAGTTCAAAATCAGGATTTTATTCTTCTTCTTTTTAATGTTGCCATGTTTTCAAAACAAGGTCAAAAGGTTGTTTAGTGTGTGTTGATTAGCTAATTTTTGCTGGGAGTTCTTGTTTTCTGAATGTGTTGATGCTTTGAAGGCGTAGTTTTCGATGAAAAGCTTGACATGAATGCTTAGGAACTTCTTCTTCTTCTACTTCTGTCTATTAATAATCTGCTTAGACATTTATCTGCTCCACTCTGAACCTTGTGGTTGATCGGGTAGATGGTTGCTTTGGCATTGATCTCTCAGCATCATTCTGGTCTGATTCTTGGCTAAATTGTGGAGTTATCAGCGGAGCTCTTCTACTGATCTTCCGTCTCACGACTGCTCCAAAAGCCTTTATAGCTGATGTTTTGAACGGTGAGTCAGGTGGCTGGAATTTAAGATTTTGTAGCAATTTGAATGACTCGGAATTGGTTGAATGGGCTAATTTATCGTTTCTTTTGAACTTTATTCGGTAACTCTATTCGTCTTCATGATATTTTAGACTCCTGGTCTTAGTCCATTGATCTGTCTACAAAATTTATAGTGTGCTCTCTTATGGCAAATTTTGTTTGATGTAGAGAACCTGATTTTTTTTTTTTTTTTTTTGAGAAACATGTAGAGAACCTGATTGTTAAACCTCTTTACTTGGCGATATGGAAGGATTTTTATTCTAAGAAAATAAAAATTTTCTTTGGGAGTTGAGTACGGGTGCAATTGATACAGGTTAAGATTACAGAAAAGAATACCTTATCTTTCCCTTTCTCCGACTGTGTTATGTGCCAAACAGATGAAAAATCCCAACCACAACTTTTTAAACACTGTTCGGTTGCAAATAGTTTAGACTCTTCTTTTGAAGGCATTTGATTGGGCTGCTCCTTTACTAAATGACATTCACACTTTTCTCTCCATGTTCTCAGTGGGCCATCCTTTCGAAGGTACGAGGAAAATCATGTGGCTAGCTTATGTTCATGCTTTCTTATAGATTATTTGAAGAGAAAAGAACAATCAAATTTTCTAAGATGTTTCTTAGCCGTTTGACTGGTTCGATTATTACAACGGTTTATTTTTGGTGTCAAGATCACACCCTCTCACTTCTTATGGTTTATCTTACTTTTTCTTAAATTGGAAACTTTTCCTGTAACAGCGAAACCGTTACGCCTGAGAGGGAAAACCAAGAAACTTGGATGATATTTGATCACTACAAAAGTCACAAGAATTTCCAGCTTTTGGCTTGAATCTGTGTTTGAATTTCTTTGTATCAGCTGCCATTGTTGTTTTTGCAGAGGAATACAAAATGGAAATGGACAGGCTTCCAATACTGTAAGTCTTATTTGGCCTTACTTTTTGCTTCTCTTATGATAATGAATGGCTGTATTATTCAAAACTAGAAAACAAAATAATGTAGAAATTTATTAATGGATCATCTGTTTCAAGTTTCTTGTTGTTAATTTGATCCGACCAAGATGATCATCATGCAACTGTCTGTCCTTTACATGAGAGTATTAAAATTCATTGTCTTCTCAGTACAAATGGAACAAAAAGGTGAAAACTAATTGAAAATGATATCCTAAAAGAATTCTAGGTTTTGAAGCCAAATTGACTGATCATAGTTCTTCGAGACAGGACAATACTCAAATATACTCATACTAAACTTTTAACATTAAAATGATACCTACAATAACAATACGTTCTTCCAACTTCAAATCCTTCACATCTTGTTTTCTGGTTGAAGTAATTTCCCCTCCCCCTCCATGGCAATCACATTTAGATTCTCTGTCTTTCTCGTCATGTCCAGTTTGAGAATGCTTGAACTTTTTCTTTTTTTCTTGATATTTTTGAGTGATCAGGCCAGCTTACGTGCATCCCAACTATTCTCACAAGACATACCGTTTGATCCAACCCAACGACATTTGGATGTCAAGGAAACCTATAACAATTAATTCCTAAGCAGATGGCCTTCAAGAGGTGGAGCAGAGGTTGAAGACTCGAGTTTTGAAGGTGTGCTCCCCTCAAGATCTCAGGTTTGAGACTCACATGTGACCTTAATTTGTAGACATCTTCTGTGTCTCCATTCCTTCGATATTTTCTGGTGCCTGGCCTAGGGACAGACATAGTTACCCCGGGTATAATGGAGCAAAGCTCCAATTTTTTGGTTTAAAAAAATAATAATAATTCTTAAGCAGATGGTTACCATGGATTGAAGTCATAACCTCTTAGTTACTTAAGATCCTCTTACCCACTTGACAAATTTATGATTTTTGAGAATGCATGAACTTACTTTGAGAAAAATTGAAAGTTCGTTTTAATGAAATACTGAAAATGAACTCAAGTATAAAGAACAGATCTCGACCTTTGGTTTATGAGATTTTTTTAAAAAATTGAATGGCATGAGATTGGTAACCTCTAACTTCTTGATTAACGGCGTACGTTTTAATCACTTAAACCATATTCAGAGTTCAGAGTTATCTAGTTTTTAAGATTGTATTGGTCAAACTCAAACTATAATATGAAAGAAATCATCTTTGCTCTGTCTGTAAATCAGAATGTACACTTTTTTAGCCACATATTTTTCAGTATGTAAAGATGTACTAATCAGTTGGATTTTGACAGGTACTGATACAAACAGCCCAAATCCCAGGTTGTGCCCTGTGGTTAAGAAAAAGACTATTTCTAGCTATTTGCTTGCAGGTTATGTTTGACTACAATCTTTCCCTATCCTTTCTGAAGTTGGGATTGTAAACCATCCCAGGTTAGGCTTAACTTTTGCCTGTAAGAGCTTGTCATTGCTTAGCTGGTTCTGGTTTGAGACAATGGGGTTCAGAAACCAAACAGGAAGCTAAGGTTGAATAGACATCTTATTAAATGTTGTGTGTTGTGTCGGTGCAGGGTTTGGTTTTTTATTCACAGCAACATATCTTACTCGGTGGCTGATTAAAGTTGTCAAATCTGTGAATTCTCTCTTTTTCCAAATTGGCTGCAACAAAAAATCTTCCTTGTGACATTCCTTTGTGATTAGTTTCTTACCATTATTATCAATTTATTGGTATAAAAAAATGTCCTTATATATTTAAAACAAACTATTCGTTGCTATTCATGAACAAAGATTTAGGTCGTTATATCTAAAAATGTATGAGTCACTTTATGTGAATTTTGACTCTTTTTTTTTTTTGGACAAATGAATGATCTTATAACATTTTATTGTAAAAAAAATTATAAGAAATTAATTTGATTTAGATTTAGGTCATTCCATGATGTATTTTAATGAAAAAGGCTAATGTTATGCTAATGATATCTCTACATCACTTCTTTTTTTCTTTTTCTTTTTTGAAAAATACTTTTTTCCTTTTCTGTTTTTTCCCCTCTCTAAATCATGTTAGATCTATGAAATATGGACATGTTTCGCATAAATGTTTTTGTTAGAATGCAGTACAATTTTTTTAACTTTAAAACAGACAATTTATAAATTATTAAGTCATATAACTATGGATAAAATTTAAGAACGAAGTTATAATAATTTTTTTTAATAAAGATATCATTCAAATATAGTTGCTTGTAGTAAATTATTTATGTTCATATCTATGAAAGAATAATAAAAAAGTTACCTTGTAATGTTTTAGTGCATTATGACATACCAACAATTAACCATACTCCATCTTTCAATTTTGTTGTTTTTATCCCATTAAATCATAATGCTAAACGTGGAGTATAATTGTATTATATAAATAAATAGCATCAACAAAAACATTAGCTCAGCAACATGTATATATATGATAAAAAAAGATTATGAATTCGAATAGTAAATGTATATAAATTAAAAAGTTATAAATTCGAAATTAGTAACTTCAATGGTGATACATTTAATTTAAGGAAAAAATGAACTACTCAAAACAACACAAAAGATTGCAATTGGAGAATTGTGGCAACAATGGTGTTGCAATTTATATATGGTAATTACCATTAAACTTAGCCTCGCTGGCTCATCTGGCCACTACAAAACCGCAGCACATGCTTCCATGAGCTGTGCTTTACCTTAGCCAATTGCTTCATT
>JBBMKA010080911.1:0-14408 GCA_037833695.1 Sechiopsis laciniata | reverse complement strand
TTTTTCTTAACAAACAAAATAGGTGCTCCCCACGGGGACACACTCGGGCGGATGAATCCTCGGTCAAGCATCTCTTGTAACTGTACCTTGAGTTCTTGCAACTCAGCTAGCGCCATTCGATACGAAGCTTTGGAGATAGGGAGAGTCTTTGGCTCAAGCTCAATGGTAAAGTCCACCTCTCTCTGCTGGGGTAAACTCGGTAATTCCTCAAGGAAAACATCGGTGAACTCCTGCACCACTGGTACCTGACCAACAGACAACGAAGCACTGCGTTCACTTGACAACCTTGCTAAATAGCCCCAGGCTTCTCGAGCTATCAAACGACGGGCTTTCACTGCTGAAATCGTCGGTGGACACACTCCGCTCTGGACACCGCAAAACTTGAAGCTCTGTTTCTTGGGCGGTCTAAACAAGACTTCCTTCTGGCGGCAATCTATCATCGAATGGTTCTCAACTAACCAATCCATACCAAGGATAACATCAAAACCACTCATAGGCAAGACTATGAGGGTAGCTTCCAACAGCTCTTCGGATATCTGTATCTGACCACTCTTAACTTTCTCACTAGTTAGCATACTTACTCCCGAAGAAGTTATAACACACAGCTCGAACCCTAAAGGTCCGAGTTCCAAACAAGCTTGTCTAACAAAGGAATCAGATGCAAACAAGTGGGTCGAGCCCAAATCAAATAGTACAAAAGCATAGTGATCTAAGACAAGCAGCGTACCTGCAATTGCAGCATCAGCCCTCTCCGCTTCCTGGCGAGTCGTAGTAAACACTCGACCCTGCTGCTGGGCCAGCCTGGCAATTGCTCTATCCTGACGGCAAATCTGGCCAAGTGCCCTTCCTTGCCACATCTGTAGAAAACTCGGGGCGAAGCTCCACAAACTCCAAAGTGCAGTTTGCCACACCTATTACACTGGAGCGGCTGCCTGACTGCGCCTTGCTGGCGGTCCTGCTGATGGTGTTGGGGTCATCACTGATCCCGACCTCGAGTCTGGCCCTGACGGCGATTCTGCTGCCCACCTGAACTGGAACCACTAGAAGACTCAAACTTCCTCTTCTGACCAGAGTAATGCTGAACAGACTGGGCTGGTGCGTCTAGGGCTTGCACCAGTAGGTACTTTGCATTATAAATGGTGGCCAATGCCATAGCTCTAGCATAAGTCTCAGAAGCGAGTGCTCGTACATCTTGAGCTACCTCCTTTCTCAACCCACCAACAAAATTCTTAATCTTCAGCTCCTCTGTGGCTATGAGCTCTGGAGCGAAATAACTGTACTAAAAAAACTTCTTCTCATAACCAGCTATGGAGTCAGTCCCCTGCTTCAGATTTGAGAAGGCCTCTGCCATCTCCTGCTGAGCCTCCTCACTGATGTACTTGGCTCTAAACTCAGTCCTAAAGAACTCTCAGGTGGCTGGCGAAGATCCCACTGGTCTGCCCCTGTCGGTGGACCACCCACCACCAGACTACTGTGTCTGTCAACACATAGACTGCACATCTCGGCCTCTAAACGTCGGGACATCCCATCACTTTGAAGATGTACTCTATCTTGGCCAACCACTTTACTGCCACTAGCGAGTTCTCTGAAGCACTGAACTCTGTAGGCTTCCACTTAGTAAAGTCCTTGAGCCACTTGCCAAACTCGGTGGCTCTATCAGTGTCAAATGTCTCATCTGTCTCATTACAAGTTCCTGCTGAACCTGCTCTCCAGGAGGATCACTTGGGCTGCTGGGGGTGCCTGTTGAAACAATTGGGTCAGCTGGACAATCTGTGCCCGAGACTCCTCTCTCTGCTCTGCAAGCTGCGTCTGGGTCTCGGCTCTCTACTGAGCCAACAGTCCGACCATCATGTCTCTCATGGCCGAAGCAAACTCTGCTCTTGGAGTCTCGCTCTGAGGCCTAGAAGCCTCTACCCCTTCTCTAGGCAAGTTAACAGCTGAGGCCAAAGGTGGCCTACGGGTCGGATCAACCCTGGACGTCGTCTCATCATTCTCTCTGATAGCTGTACCTGACGTCCCTGCTCCACTGCGTGTAACTGGCATACTGGCGATCTACACGAAAACCACAAAGGGTCAGTCCACTCCCAGACTCTCACTGCCAACAAGGTAACACAAGTATACTAGATGCAGTACTGTAAAAACCCTGAAACAAAGAACTTAGACAAACCTGACGACCGTTGGAGTGCTGATGATCATGGGGATAAACAACCTACAAAGCAGGTTAGTCTACAGAATCTATGACTCTCCGCTCTGATACGAACTGTAAGGACCCGACCCAAAAATGGTCCTAAACCTGGTCCTTACTCAGCATGCATGCATAAAACACATTTGGAAATAAGGTATACAAATCAAGTGCTTGTATAATTAAAAAAATTCCATTTAAAACAAGTAAGTTCCTGGCCAGTATTTAAACAGAAAATCTCAAATAATTTAAAATGCAGTATAAAAAAGCTTCCTATGGACTCCATGTCCAACTACATGCTGAATCAAGAAAATAAAACATAAAAACAATAGACAGAGTGGCACTGGCAGCTCCCATGATCATTCAGCTCCTTCTCTAGCCGTCCTGGTGCTGTCCCAAGTTACCTGGTGGAAAATCACAGAAAAATAAGGGTGAGTACAAAGGCACTCAATAAGAATCCCCGACCGGGGTACAATACGAAACAACGCATCATCTAGCAATCTAGTATACAAGCAAACAGTTACCAACACAGAACCCTGGAACGAGATGTCCATAGATCTCCTGGGTGGAAGTCTCTAACTTTCGGCCAAGTGGTCAGCTCAATAAATTACCCTAAACAGATATCCTCGAGGGTCTCTACCCTTGGCCTAAGTGACTGCTCAACAGCTGGTCTTGTCCACCTTTCCAAACTGGTCCTGAAATATCTGGGAGAGTACTCGGTGTTTGGCTCTAGACTCGAGAAGGAAGTGGTGTACTCACGAACATTAGCCCGAGGGAGCTCTCCGCCCGATGACTAACGCGTGTGCGAGCACACCGCATGCTGTTGCAAACTGCGTAAATGTGGGGGGCCTAGGGACATACTATGCCAGTCCAGGTACGCATGCCTAAAGACTCGGAAGTGGTGTCACTGATCTACAGTAGCGCGAGACCCTCGGTGCTCGACTGTAGCAGTCTGAATACCACCGACGCCTGAAGCTAAGAACTGGCCAAGGTAGGCTTACACCGTTGGTAGGGTTCCGCTTTAGCAGGCTACAGACTAGGCTTATGTCGGTGTGGTAGCTACTCCACACTCGGCTGCTGGGGGTAAAGAATCTATCCTCACAGCCCGACTAGTGGGAACACGACATTGGTCCACTCTCAGCCTCTAGATGATGACAACCTAAAAGTTCTATCTAAGATTACCCATTCCTTGTTTCTTAACAAACAAACATGCTTCACAACAAATAACCCTAGCATGGTTCTACGAGTTTAAACAGAAAATCAAGCATGCTGGATGAACAAACCTAGCATGGCACTAACATGTGAATATAAGCGACGAACATGCTAGCAGAACAGATCAGCCAAGAAGTTCCTATTGATGAACATACAAGTAACAGTAAAGCAAGCATACAAGAAAGTAATAAGAGAAGTCCCGCAAGGTCCACACAACCCCGGCAAGGAATCCTTACCTGGAAACAAGCAGGAAAACACACACAAGTATATAATGCTCCTTGAGCTGTAGAACCAACACAACCTAGCAAATAATAGAATAGAAAAATGAATTAAAATCTACTCGGATAGCTGCTCGAACTAAAATGACCAACACAAGCTCGAGAGAGAAATTACCCTAACCGAACACTAGGTGGCTCGACAGTTGGCTCTTGGCAAGGCTGGCGTGCGGCAGGCAGCGAGCAAGCTCGACAGGCTACACGGCAAGGCTCGGGCGAGGGGCTACAAATGCGTGCTGGGAGCGTGCAGCTGTGTGCGGGCAGGCTAAGGCACGGGTGCGTGCGGACAGGCAGCTGCGAAGGGCGTGCAGTTTCACTCGGTGAATGAAGCAATGCCATAGCCAGTGTGCGGATGCGTGCGGACGATGTTGAGCAGATCTAGGTGTGGGTTTTGTGAATGCGTGCGGACAATGGAGAGAAAAGAGAGAAAAGGTAAGGGTTTTGCGAATGAGAGGAAGAAAAGAAAAAGAGAGATGTTTCCCTTTTAGGTATCGACAAGAATGGGAAGGAAGGGAGGAGATCGCGACACGTGTCCTCCCTTAGGTTTCGGCTTCGAGTCCTGGCGACGACAGTTTTTCTTTTCTTTTTCTCAAATAAACCAACAAAGGCACCAACTTCCCAAACAGCAACACGTAGACCTGGAAACCTGAAACCGAAGTGAAAACCCAAACTCAGAAATTAATAGAATAAACCCGAACCCTGGCAAATTACGAGACTACCCCTGAAGGTAAAATTACCAAAATACACTAGAGGTTCAAACTGCCCTAATGGCCCAACCGAACAACTGAAAAAGTAACCAAATGTACCTGGAGAATCGGAATGGAAAACTGGGCCGTTACAAGCTGTATGTGGGTCGTTCCAATTGCATGTGCCTTGCCCATCCTAATTATGTGCGTGTTTTTTGGGGTTCTCGATCAATTCTTCATGCTTTTCCAGTTGGACAATTGAATGAGTTCTAAATTTTGGGTAATCTTCTTCTACCCCTAAGCCTTGTGTGACCACCATGTTATTATTTTGATTTATCAGTATTAATTGGAGATCTCGTTAGGTTAAATCAGCTAGTTGGTTGATCTGTTGAATCAGGTAAGGACTTCCCGATCAGGTTGTATGGACCCTGCATGTGGCAGTTTTCAATGTGTTGTTATTATGTATTATTATCTCATATGTATGTTGTCTGCCTGTTTGTATGTTATGTGTGCCTTGCTCTTCGAGATTATGGGGTCCTAAGGTGCTACCCTTTTTGTAAATGTTCTACAAATTACATTTCTTGTGAACATGCTAGGGTTATGGGGTCCTAGCTTGTCGTTTTGTTGTATTACTTGTTCTGTGTTCCTCGCGATATGCATGATTACTGTTATGACATCTGTTAGGATATTAGCTAGGCTTGACCATGATATAAGTAGTATTTTGTTAGGATAATTGTTTGTGATCATGGAGCATGTTTGCAGATATGTTAGGACTAAGCTGATAAAATACTCTTGGTTTATTAATTGTCATCATTGAGAGGCTGTAGAGGACACGACGTACTGTTGTTTTCATGGGTCAGGATCGTTGAAGATTTAATCTTACCCTCGATAGTCGGGGAAGTGATGTAACATGCCACCCCAAATGAAGCCAAACAGCCTTTTTAGGCCTGATCATAGTGTATGCCTGCTATGGAAGGGTTTTAGCTTAAGGCGATAGGTGTAAGCACGCTGACTCGGATCATTGGCGAGGGCCTCTTATATGTTGAAATAATAGAGTTATTTAAGCCTTACCACATTTGAGTGCTTTAAACAGAAATAAAACGCATTTTAAATATAAATGTGGCTAGAAGTAAGAGTTAATTATATAACTTCTGCATGATCGAAGAGAATCCCCGATCATGTCAAAACTAGGGTTAAACACTGTTAAGTAAAGAGGATTACACGCATTTAAGAAGAATTGCATTGAAAACCAAAGTTTCGCTAACGCGCCGCTTATTATGCAGAAATGGAAGTGTATAACATTAAAGTAACGAGAAGATTGCATGATGAAAAAGAGTACAAATAGGAAAATTCTCGACATGGCAAGAATTGCAGAATTAAAGGTATATCATTGGATTGTCCATCAATCATTCGGAAGATTCACTCAACGATTGAACTTGACCTACAAAAAATCACAGACACACCTATAAATCGGTGAAGGATCGATGACCAAGGGGTGTTGGTTTTGCTAGGGTTTTGGCGTCGACAGATTGAGAGATTGTCGAGGGTTTGATAAAACCCTAGACCATGTCTGTTGATGCGTCCTAGGGTAGCGAATAGCTAAATTCTTTAAGCATGGTTAGTTCGCACTTCACACAAGTATACGCAGTCTGCAGCAAGTAATAAGTAAATTATCGATCTCCATAAGGATTGGAAACTATCTGAGGTGATGTTCAAAATTGAATTGAAAATTGTACTAATATGATTTTGAGTTGGTTTGTAATTGAATCATAAAAGTAAGAAAATAGAAAGATAAGTAATATTGATAAGATAAGGCTAGACTAAGATACTCATGAAATTCAGTAGCAATGTAATAAACAAGAAACTTGCGGTAAGGGATTCTATCATACTACGCCTTACTAAATTCTGCTTCTGCTTTCGTTTAGCATCCAGTCTGACTTCTGCCACGACTAGATGTAATTACAAGCTGGCGCTAAGTATGTGATAGTCACGCGTTTATTTCTAAACTTCAATTCAAAGCATCATAGATGTAACACTACCTATCAAACATGTAAAGTAGACTTAGGTTGTTTCCTCTTCCGATTTACAACCTATTAGTTTGTGTAAATGGCCGGTTGACACTCACTAATATATTGATGTACCTAATCTACACGCCCTAGATAAACCCTTCTAGTTTCTTCCTATAACATGGTTACTACAATTCACTTTCTCCTAACTTTGCCCTAATGAAGTTAGTTCGTGATACAGGCAGAAAACAAAAAACACAACATGGAAAACATATTAGAATTGTATTACTGAAGTAAAATGAGTCTAACACAAAAAGAAAAACAAATAAACGAACTATCGTCGTCTCGGTTGAGTCTCTGAACTCCTCTCAAAAGATAGAACCAGAGAAAAGACTTCTACACCTCTCTATTACACAAACAATCTATTTATAGGACTAGGTCGTCATATCTCCGAATCTCTCAGAATGACACAAATCAATCTTCGCGACAATTTCTCGTTTAATCCTTGCCAAATGTGTTTTGATTTGTCTAAGGTAGGAATCTCATGATTTTAGCAATCTGTCTCTTAATTTGTCTGGTTAGTCAATTTCTCGCTATCAGACAATTCCTTCTTTATTTACTTGAAGTGTTTCTGGCCTTTGTCTTTTGAGCTTTAATTGATCACAATCGCGCGTCTTGATTCTCAGAGTCGCACTGTCCTGCTTTCGCTAACTCTGCGAAAACAGAAATCAGCGTAAGTCTTGCGAAATCTGTGCTAAACGTGCTATTATGGTTATTTTCTGCTTAATAATCGATATCTTGCATTTTACTCCCCCAATGCGTAAGCATTAGTGAATTACACCTTTTTATTCCTAATTTTGCCTTACTCGCAATAATTTTCAATTAATAAGCGCGAACAATGATCTGAAGTTAGGATAAAATTGAACTCTATTTTAGAGTCATCAAACTCCCAAACTTGAATCATTGTTCGTCCCAAGCGATGCTATTATTGGTGTAATAACTGCTAAAGGTAATGCAAATTATAATGCTACGTTCTTCCTCTTGCTAAAAAAATTCATCTTTAAATATTATTGCCTTGATACACCAATCGCTTAATCATTCCAAATCATCATTCACTAGGATCCTAATAATCTCATCTCAGTTCTTCTCCTCATTCCCTTAGTCCAAAGTTCAACTCCTAGTTTGCAGACTTCTGTTCTATTGCAATTCATTCAACCTCTATCATCTAAATCTATTCAAAACATTCTGTCCAAGGCTTATTTATTTGGGTTCCTCTAAGTAAAATGTTCTGCTCGGCCGCTAATTAGTCTTGTAGCATTGCTAGCAGAATACTTGGATATCCCACGACTATTCGCTCTTCTTTCCGTTTCATTTTTACCCAGAATGCCTTAAGGTTTTTTTTTGGAAAACATATTACATTCGCATATTCTATTTGCAAAGCATCGCATAGCACGTACAATTCTCAATTCTCACCCCCAAACTTAAAGGCTTCATTGTCCTCAATGAAGGTGAGTTTTATCTCCCCCAAACTTAAATGAATCTAAGGTTCTCAATTACTTCAAACTAATCTGTCTCCTCCCACAGAATTGTTCTATGTCCTAAGTTCACAAGTATCCGTCCCAAGATGATTTTTTTATTAACTCGCGAATGATGGCTTGAGGCAGATTAAATATTAGCGTATCAAAGGTAATGTTTTAAAAGTGCGGAATTAAAAAGCAAGATTCTAACTCAGCATTGGTCAAAGCATAAACTTAAGCAATGAGTAAAATGAAGGAATGATTATATTAATTAGTGAGTAGATAAAAGAAATCGAAAGATAGGAACAGCAGGGACAGATACTTCCTTTTTCACTACTCAACTTCTAAATCAGAGCTATCAAAGTCGATGGAAGAGACAATGTCTTGGAGATTCGGGAAGATAGGTCTGCAGTGTTGCGGTTCTAAAAGAGCCAATATGTCAAAGACTATCCTATCTCGTTTCTTCATGTAGTCCATAAGCTTCTTCATATTGTTGTCTAGCAACCAAAGGCTGCGCTCGAATTTTTCTCGCATTATCTTCTTCATCTCTGCCAAACGAGTAGACATCTGGGTGTTTGCAGAAGGTCTTGCCTCATCTGTCAAGTTTGCATGATTAGATGCGAACTCGGCCATGAGGCGTTGGATACTGCTATTCACTTCATCAAAATCACCCCCAAATGGTGTCAGTCGAACTCTTTGCCGCTTGGCGATGCTCGCCTCAGCTTCGTCCTCTTCTTCTCTGATTCTGCGTCTGAATAGGTCCTCTGACGCAAGATTTCCTCTTCTTCCAATACCTCCCTGATCGTCTACCATCGATGCTTTTCCTTCTCGTTGCGTCCTTACTTCTTCTTCTGCACAAACTGCTGCAACCTCAACAGGTCTAGAGGTGCCTGCATTCGCACTCCTTCTTCTTTCTTCCTCCATTAAAGGCGTCAATCCTTCAAAATACCCTGAGGGTTCTTGACTACCTTTCCTCATCACTTGACGCGGTGTTAAAGTAAGAACCCTTTCTTCCCCATGAACCTCTGAAGATTCCCCCACTGTTGCAGTACGTTCTTCTATCATTTCAGCTTGGGCAGTCACTTGCCTTTGCATGTGTGGTCTGGCTTGTGACTTTGCATCTTTAATGTGCACAGATGCAGCATCTATTGGCTCAGGATCATTATTGGGGTTTACTTCTCCTTGCCGCTTCATTCTAATCTGCCATGGCCTTCTATAAGTGGTTGCAAGTCTTCGCACCATGGTGTAGTTTATGGTAAATTGCAAGGTAGAAGTTTTTTTTTTTTGCGAGAGGATGGGTAAATAAAATCAAATTTTGGAGGGTATTTAACAGTCGAAATAAAAGGGTTTGACGATCAAAAATTGCAATCATCGCATATGTCAGGGCGATGATCAGATTCTTGGCAGCCATGCATTTTCTACACACCGTTGAATCATAATTCCTGTGATCCTACTGCTCGATATCTGTCCGAAATTAATGATTGATATGATTGTAAATAGAGATTCGCTGAACTTATTGAAATTTAAAATTGCAAAGAAATAATGAAAATTAAAAACAGCTAAACAGTAAATTTAGATAATCTTCTCTCATAAGTAAATAAGAAATATTTTAACTTAGCACGCGTGGAGCGGAATTTAAAGGTTACCGATACGCTTTAGCTCCACTCGCACACTTGCGCGCTTATACTTCAGTTAATGTGATTAAAGATATTTCACACTGAACATCCTCATTCCAGTAATGCTTAAGTCTTTGCCCATTGACTGCAAACTCATTCCCATTTTCCACGTTCTTGATCCAGATTGCACTGCCTGGTTTTACCTGCGTAATCCAAAATGGTCCAGACCACTTGGATTTGAGATTTCCTAGAAACAAACAAAGTCTAGAGTTAAATAACAAAACTTGCTGTCAAACCTCAAAAGTTCGAGGAGTTAGACTTCAATCATGCCATTTTTTCATCTTTTCCTTGTATAGTTTTGCATTTTCATATGAAAATGCTCTATGCTCCTCCAAATCGAGTAATTGCATCATTCTAACAGCTCCTACTTTCTGGAGATCAAGATTTAATTTCTTTAGCGCCCAGAAAGCATTATGCTCTAGCTCGATCCGTAAATGGCATGCTTTCCTATACACTATTCTGTAGGGCGACATGTTCAATGGAATTTTTAACGCAGTTTGGTAAGCCCAAAGTGAATAATCAAGTCGTATGGACCAATCCTTTTGATTAGGTCCTAAACTTTCTCAAGAATATTCTTAATCTCACGGTTTGAGAGTTTAGCTTGTCCATTGGTCTATGGATGATAAGGGGTGGCAATGCGATGCTTTGTATTATACTTCTGCAGCACGTGAGATATTGCTTTATTTATGAAATGTGTGCCCTCATCACTTATTAGTGCTCGTAGTGTCCTAAACCTTGTGAAGAAGATGTTCCTATGAAGGAATCTAATGACTTTTAGCGTCATTTGAAAATGTTACGACTGCTTCAATCCATTTTGAGACATAATCAACTTCTACCAAGATATACATATTTTCGTGCGAAGGGGCAAATGGGCCCATGAAATCAATTCCCCAGACGTTGAATAATTCAACCTCCAAAATTGAAGTCAGCGGCATTTCATCCCTTTTTCATATGTTTCCTTTCCTTTCGCACTTATCGCATGTCTTTGCATAGTGATGCGCATCCTTGAATATGCTTGGCCAAAAATAGCCAGATTGGAAAATTTTAGCTGCAGTGCGCATTCCTCCAAAATGTCCTCCATACAGCGATGCGTGGCACGACTCTAGTATTGCATTCTTTTCATGTTCCTCTACACATTAGCGTATTATTCCATCAACACATTTCCTATAGAGAAATGGTTCATCCTAGAAATAAAATTGTGAGTTGTAGAAAAATCACTTTGCTTGTTGTCTTGTAAGATCTGTTGGGATGACATGGCTTGCTAGGTAGTTGGCAATATCGGCAAACCAATGAGCATTCTTCTTTTCTACTAGATTGAATTCAAATACTTGTTCATCAGAGAATTTTTTAGATATGTTGAGCATTGCTGTATCGGGTTGCCTATTATCTAATCGAGATAGATGGTCTGCTACAACATTCTCGCAACCTTTCTTATCCTTGATCTCTATATCAAACTCTTGTAGAAGTAGAATCCATCTGATAAGTCTTGGTTTTGCATTAGCCTTGCTCATTAGATATCTTACAGCAGCATGGTCGGTGAACATAGTCACCTTGGATCCTACTAAGTAAGAGCAGAATTTTTCTAACGCGTAAACCACTGCTAAAAAATCCTTCTCAGTAGTTGTATATTTTTGTTGCGCTTCAGTTAAAGCCTTACTGGCATAGTAGATGGGATGGATCAGCTTTTCTCCCTTCTGTCCCAAAATAGCTCATATCGCATAGTCACTAGCGTCGCACATCAGCTTAAATGGCTTTTTCCAGTCAGGCGATATCATGATAGCTGTAGTAGTTAGAGCCCTATTCAATTGTTCAAACACTTGCAAGTAGCGCGAGTCAAAATTAAAGGGACGATCAGCTTCTAAAAGCTCACACATAGGTTTTGCTATTTTCAAAAAGTCTTTAATAAAGTGCCTATAAAATCCAGCATGGCCTAAGAAACTGCACACGCCCTTCACATTCTTTGGTGGCTCCAAATTTTCTATTGCTTCAATCTTTGCTTGATCAACTTCCACTCCATTCTTAGAGATTTTATGTCCAAGGACAATTCCTTCTCTTACCATGAAATGGCACTTTTCCCAATTAAGCACTAGGTGTGTTTCTTCACAGCGGGTGAGCACTTTTTCTAGATTTGCTAAACAATAAGAAAATCTATTCCCAAATACAATTAAGTCATCCATAAATACCTCCATGACGTTCTCGAGCATGTCAGAGAAAATAGACATCATACATCTTTGAAATGTAGCGGGGGCATTGTAAAGTCCAAATGGCATTCTTCCAAAAGCAAACGTTCCATAAGGGCAGGTGAAAGTGGCTTTCTCTTGATCCTTTGGATCAATTGTGATTTGATTGTATCCTGAATATCCATCCAGAAAATAGTAGTAAACCTTCTCTACGATGCAATCCAACATTTGATCTATGTAAGGTAAGGGAAAATGATCTTTCTTTGAGACTTTGTTCAGTTTGCGGTAGTCCATGCACACTCGCCATCCTGTAACTGTTCGTGTTGAAATTAGCTCATTTTTCTCGTTGCAAACGATGGTGGTGCCTCCTTTCTTGGGCATGCATTGAATTGGACTGACCCACTGGCTATCAGATATGAGGTATATGATCCAGCGTTAAGCCATTTAATTTTTTTTTTTCACTACCTCCTTCATGGCAGGGTTCAATCGTCTTTGATGTTCCACTGAAGTGTAAGGACTCAACCCAAATCAAGGTCTGAACCTAAGTCCTTAACTCTAAATGCATAAAAATGGCGTTCGACATCTAGGGCATGTATAAAACAAAACCTCTTCAAATTGACTATTTACAAACAAGTTTATAAAACATTAAATCCATTAAAAGAATCAGAGAGTACCCAAAAGTGAAAACATAAAAGCTCGTAAATATGTACAATTTATCATGCCCCTAAATAGTTCATGCAGAAGGAATAAATTAAAAGACTCTGTACAAGTAATGCAGCAAGTCCCATGGTCATCTCGAGCTCCGTCGATCATCCATCTCGGTACAATCTAGTAGTACCTGTGGGGATTCTATAGTGGAAAGGGTGAGTTTTCGCAAACTCAGTAAGGCTTCCTGTAACGGCCCAGTTTTCCAGGTACGTTCGGTTACTTTTTCTATTGTTCGGTTGGGCCGTTAGGGCAGCTTGGACCTTTGGGGGTATTTTGGTAATTTTGCCTTCATGGGTAGTCTCGTAATTTACCAGGGTTTCGGGATTGTTCGGTTTATTTGCTAAGTTTGGGTTTTCCTTCGGTTTCAAGTTTCTAGAGCTAGCTTTATCTTTTTGGGAGGTTTGGAGCTTCGGTTGATTAATTGGGAAAATAGAAGAAAAAGATGTCGTCGCTAGAGCTCGAAGCCAGAACTTGGGAGGGGACACGTGTCACGATCTCCTCCCTCCCTTCCCTTTTGCCGAGACTTTGTATTTGGAGTTGCAACCCTCTTTTTTTCCAATTGCATCTCTTTTTCCCTTCTTCTTCTCTCAAGTGCCGAGAATTGTCCATTAAAATCCCTTACTGAGCTTTCCCTCCACCTTGTGTCTCTTTCGCCTGAGCCATCACTGCAAACGCCAAGGCTAGCTCCTTCGTAAGCCTCACGCGTCGCCTGATTTTCGTCCGCACGCCCAGGTTCACCAGCAGCCGATCGCCTTCGCAAGCCTTAAGCGTCGCCTGATCACTGTCCGCACGCCCAGGTTCGCTAGCTTGCCTCCGATCGCTCCCTGCCACGATGGCACGCCCAGCCACACCGCCGAGCTCGCCCAGCCTCGCCCCATCGCCCAGCCGCACGTTGCAGCAAAGCCAGCCTCATGCTTTCCTTGGCACGTCCTCGATCGCACGCACTGCCCGAGCGCACAGCCCTTCCGCGGGCCTTCAGCGATCGCCACAGCCGCAACGCAAGCTCACCCAGCGCCGTCTTTCACCCCGCGTGCGCGTGCCAGCGCGTTCGCTCGTGCATCTTGCCGATCGACCAGCAGACGTACGCTCGGTTTCGCCCTCTGCAGCTGCTTGCCGCATCCAGCCACACGCCTTGTCCGAGAGCAGCTGCACACCAACCTGCTAAGAGCCAGCCTGCCGAGAGATAGCTACCGAGCCTTAGGGTTTCGGTTAGGGTAATTTCTCTCTTCCGAGCTCGTTGGTCATTTAGTTTCGACCAGCTATCCGTATAGATTTTTAATTAGCTTTTCCTGTTTATTATTTTGCTAGAATGTTTGTCTGCAGCTCAAGTAGCACCTTATTTCTGTTGTTTTATCTGCTTGTTATCCAGGTAAGGATTCATTGCCGGGGTTGTGTGGACCCTGTGGACTTCTCTGATTGCTTTCCTGTTTATGTGCTTATTGTTATTGGCATGTTAGTGGATAGGAACTTGATTGCTGAACTGTTCTACTGGCATGTTTGATTTCTGTTTCACATGTTAGTATCATGGTAGGTTTGTTCTTCCAGCATGTCTGATTTCCTGCTTTTAAGTTTGTAGCACCATGCTAGGTATATGTGTTCTTGAGCATGTCTGAATGATAAGAACAGGATTCGTAATCTTAGATAGAGCTTGTTAGGTTTTCATCATCTAGAGGTTGAGAGTAGACCAACGTATGTGTCCCCACTGGTCGGGCTATGAGGTCAGATTCCTTACCCCCAGCAGCTGGGTATGGAGTAGCTACGACACCGGCATAAGCCTAGTCGGTAGCCTGCTATGCCCAAGGTGTAAGCCTGCTTTGGCCGGTTCTTAGCTTCAGGCGTCGGTGGTATTCAGGCTGCTATAGTCATCGAGCGCCGAGGGTCTCGCGCTGCTGTAGATCAGTGACACCGCTTCTGAGTCTTTAGGCATGCGTACCTGGACTGGCGTAGTATGTCCCTAGGCCCCCAC
>JBBMKA010080900.1:0-14411 GCA_037833695.1 Sechiopsis laciniata | reverse complement strand
TATTAATCGGGTTAATAATTATTGGATAATTATTAAAGTAGAGAATTAATATATTAGATATATTAATTAGATATTTAATTATTTATAATATATTGGATATATTATGGAATTAAAATTTATTGGATAAATATCAATTAAAATAAATAAAAAAAATGGTTTTTTCGAAAATTAAATGGAAAAATCAAATGGGAAAAATGCATAATATTTTGTGCTACATCGGAAAGCTCTAAGTTGGAGCCTTCATTACTCCACTATAAATAGGAAGCCTTTGAGGCTTTCATTCTCATCCCACTTACTTTTAGAGTAACCTTTCTCATAAGTTGAAAAATTTCTCTGAAAGCTGAGATCTCTTTTCTCCTCCATAGTCAGACGGAGGAGACCGTTCAAGTTTTTTCCACGAGGAATAGTTGATCCTACTCAACATAAAGATCCACCAGATTAGATCAGAGGCAACAGTCAATGTAAGTATTCTTTTTCCAATAATATATCAATCACCTACAGTATTGCATTTAGATTAATTTGATTAATAAAAGATAATTAATTGGATTAATTATTGTGAAATTTTTATTATTCACTCGCTTCTGCCGCGCTAAATGCATGCTCCTACCTAATATCCCTAACAGAGATGTCCACGGAGCGGGGCAAAGACAGATATTGCTTTACCGTTTCTATCTTTTCTACTCTTTTAATCTCCATCCTCATGAAATTTACCGTTAAATTGTGCAGGAATGGGGGTAGGGATGTAAACGGGCAGGGAACAAGAAAACGAGGAAATAGAATACATTCACCATTATCATCCTTACTTAGCTCATAGGAAGTATTTTTCCCCCACTTACTTTCGCAATCTCGCATAAATGGGGATTCACAACCTTGTTAGGAGCGGGTCCCTGTGGGCCCCAATACTGTTAAAAAAATGGACATCTCTGAGGACGACTTGAACTTGTAGTTAGTTACTATTTAAAGAGTGTCGTTCATACCGATTACATTTTTAATATTATTTATGAGTTTTTAATCATTATCTCTAGCAGTTTAGTATTATGGGATGTGACTTTTGTTGAAAATCGTGATAAAAAATAATTTAGCGTCACACAAAAGCGAGAAACAAATTTCACGCAAATATGCAAGCATACATAGTCTATTCCAATAGGTAATAAGTAAAACAATTCATTGTCCTCAAGGATTAGAAATTAATTTTTAGTTCATGATTTGTTCAATGAGTCAAAGTAAAATAAAAGTCACGAAAATATAGGGAAATTGGTTTTCTGATTTGACTACATAGAATGCTAAAGCACGAGGAAGAACAAAAATAATAGAGCAATAAAATAGTAAAAAGTAAGCTAAGGCGATGTTATCACAAAAATGAAATTAAATGGATTGGATTAAAAAAGCAATGAAGGGAAGGTTTAGATTAGGGAAATGCATTTGTGTGCAAACATGCAAATGCTTGTGAATTTTTGTGAGAAATGGACTCCACAATATTAATTACACCCAATGCATTTTCTCAAGGGTTACTCGACAAAGGGACATTAAACATACTTGTAAATTTGCCTAAACATTAAGCTAAGTATGGTGTACACTAGAAGAGTGACCTATAAACTTCTCCTAAATCGTAAAAAAATAGCTTAATCGGGAACTAGTGAGCATGTAGTGCATCTAATTATTCCTCTTTCTTAAGAGCATATAAAAGGCAAACATGAAAAGATGATCAGCCGAAACATGCTATTAATTAAATCAACACTAACACTTAGCCCAACAACCCTCATTCACAACTAAAATACACATTTTCAACACATAAACACCACTAATCCTCGCCTAAGAAAACTAGCTCATGCTTTCGGAAAACATAACAAAACATTCAAAAGCATAAATACCCATGAATACAATGAAAGTATCAGCAATAGATCAATGCAAGAAATTATTTCGATTCACAAGAAAACAACACAAACACTTGCATTAATAGGTAGTAATGTCTACAACGTTAAGACTAAAAATGGTAAGATGAACCTCATTGACAGTCCAAAAAGGCAACTTTATCTTAGCAAATGCTCTTCGAAGATGTTTAACATCAAGGCTACATTATTACAACTCTCTAACAAAAAAAAAAGTGAAAAATTATCGAGAAAGATTTTTTTTTTTTGCTAAAGCTCCTTGTGTAACATTTTTGTCTAATCTTATTTTACCCTAAAATTTATGTGCATTCATATCTCTGAGTTTCATATTATCAACAGCTAGGATTGGGTCTCCAAACTACATGTATTTCTTCCAAAACTGACAAGTTGCCACGTGTCGGTGGGGTGCAAGCTCAAATAATGAGCTCCCTAATTAATTCACATGTGCATGAATTTAGCATCTTATGATATCGGTTAACAGTTGCAAAAAGTTTCAACATTTTAAGTGCTTATCTTTTCTGGTGAGAAAGCCTCTGTTGCATCCTTGATTCATATCTTACTCCTTCCCTATAGTGCTTCAGCATAAACTAACTTCTTCTTCTCATCAATAACGTTCAACCTTTCCTTGCTTTTCTCATAATAATTCGTCAGAATATTAGTTTGAACCAAAAGTTCCTAATTCCTCAATGTTGAAGCTTAAATTCACACAATTTTGTGCAAAAAACAAGAAAATCTTCCTAAGTTCAATTCTCATCTCTCAATCTTCCTACAAAGGTAAATGCTAGAAAAATCACTATTCCTAATCCAATCTAGCCTCTAAAATATCTCAAATAAAAGAGTAATGACTAAAAATGCCTACTAATAAAGCCTAAAGAGCTCTCTAAATGAGAGTTATCACTTAGAACGTAGTTAGAATGTTTGTTTGATTTCTATCTCAGTTTGTTATTTAGTAGTATGATATTGAGCATATTTTACCTTGATGCTTAACATGAGTGGTTCTTTTCATACTATGATGTTTTCTTGACTATTAGTCTGAGTTTGATGTCTGTCTTTGCATGCTGGTCCTTATTGCTTAGGATTGAGCATGTAGATTATTCTTATATTATACTTGGTTTTTCATCATTAAAAAATCTACTGACCTAGAGCCTAGTTTGCAGCTCATTATTTTGGTTCTTAGATCAGAATGTTAGCTTGTCATTAACTAGGTTACAACTTTGAATTTAAGTATCAAAGGTTGAACTAAAGATCTAGTTAGGGCCATTAATGTAGAGTCATAGTTGCATAGTTTTTACTTTAGACACGTTTAGACCATGTACCTGATCACCTGGTGTAGGCCTACTCTTGATCGTATTGTAGCTACGTATGGTATGTAGAGAGACATGTCATGTCTTTGGCAGAGAGCTTTCATGACTGGTGTCATTCACATACCTTTCTTGTTGTCTAGAGTCGTTGACTATGATGTCTTTTTTACTATGAGCTAGAGCCAATATGTTCCTTTGAGAATTTATGAGTATTCAGGATCATTATGATGCGTGAGAGCTGAGATATGGAGGTTCACAATATCTGAGTTATTGTAGCTCATGTTTGACTTTTGAGCTAGAGTTGTACCCCGTAAGCTAACTTTGTCACCTGACAGAGGTCTCTAACCAAAGTTGACTCATGCTTGGGATCATAGTCTTGAGTGTTAGACTGTAAATGATGTACGTAATTTCCCGAATAAATTCTTGACTAATGTATGCATTATATACCCTTGTTGGGGTCTTTAATTTCCAACAATACTTACCTTTATTATATTTTCTCTCTAGATACCGTGCTAAACCACGACAACTGAGTTGGATGTAGCTGTTGGATCATGTGGGACATGTGTCTTATCTTTATTTTGGGTTATTCTATTCCACATATATATTTTGTTAATTTGTTATTATATTTTGATTTGAGAATTTCTGGCCATGAGAATTATTCACATGCAAGTAAATATCAATTTAAACTTATTTTTAGGTAGCGTCTTTACATTTTTACATGATATAAGAAAACTGTGGTTTTTCTCCTCCACATTAAATGCATAAACATATCCACAAAATAAAAATCCATCACAAAATTGAATAATATTTTGTGGTGGGAGAAAACATTTCGTCTATAGACAGTTTAAAATCAAATTTATTAAATGTAGGTGAGTGTAAAAAGATATTATTAAAAGTTATTTAATCTGGATTTTAAAAAGAAAAATTAGAAATGTAAAAGATTAGTTGATTGCCTAGTTTTGTATTATTTATAGGAAATAGTAAATTGAACACAAAATTTCCCAAATAAAAATCCATCACAAAATTGAATAATATTTTGTGGTGGGAAAAAGCATTTCGTCTATAGACAATTTGAATGTGTCAAATGCGTAACATTTAAAATACGCATCAATTGACCAGAAAGTTCAAGTCTTTCAACTGACTTTTCAAAGTATCCTTTCTCCTTTCCTTTTGCCTTACCAACCAACGTGTCTGTCCACTCAATTTATATCGAAATAAGCTCTAAATTAAATGTGCACTGTTACACTTTGACCTTCCCACTTCCAAAAATAGTTGAAATATGAATTTCTACGGCCATGAGGGTAAGATAATATTATCTATTATTTTAAATAATTTTGTGTAGTTTAACAAAAAAATTTGGAAATGAGGAATTGAAACTTCCCATCTCCCATTCAGTTTAGCTTCATTAAGATTTACCTCATTCAGGTTAGCTTAATTTAATAGTTTTTAGAGTGAAAAATCGAACTCATGATCTCTTAGGTATTATTAGATGATACATTATATTCATTGATCTCAACTTTTGTTACCAAATTTAAGTATATATAATTTCAAAGAAAGGAACTAAGATATGATTATAGTTCGAATTATTCATCTCGAAGTGTAATTGAACTAAAAATATATCAAAGAAAGGAGTTTCGTAACTATATGTACCAACCTTAACTATTTATCCAAAACATTAAACTACCTACAAAAAGATCACATACAATAAGCTTCAAAAAAATACTATCGTAAGTATGTGGTAATGTTTTTGAAACATGGCTGTATATTATTATTATTATTTTTTTTTTTTTTTTGAGTACAATATTATTAAAGGTATTAAGCCTTTCATATCTAGCATTTTTATCTCTATAAAACGTTATAAAAAATTTATATTGGCAACCTCATTTAAATGTTATGGTATTCAACCATAACGAGAAACATATTTTTCTCATCATAAAATTATTTGTAGTAGTGAAGTAACTATTATAAAAATTAAAAAAAAAAAAAAAATCCTAGCATCTTTTGTATTTGTTTGTTTGTTTTTTTTTTTTTTTTTTTTTTTGAAAAACATCTTTTGTATTTGGTATAGATGATGTTATTGAAAGTCCGTAACTTTTCATAATATTTTCCATACTAAAAAAACTAGGAAAACACCATCTTTTAACTTATTTTTACTAAATATTATATTTAGAAAAATTTGAAAGAAAAAGATGTACCACATTTATTTTTATTTGTTTATTACAATACGACATGTGCAAAACAAAAGTCTTATGGCTACTTTAACTTCTTCCAAAATCAATGCTAACTTTTGTCAAACTTGTAAAAGTCGGACAAATTATCCAATGAACAAGGCAATCAAAAAAGCTACTTTTAGCTATGTTTCTCAAACTTGTAAAAGTGTGACAAATTATTCAATAAAAAAAAGCTAATTTAACTTTTTCAAAATCAATCCTATCTTTCTCAAACACATAAAAGTCCGACAAATTATTCAATGAAGGCATTCAACAAAGCTATCTCAATATGAGGCAATGAATTCAAAATGCCAAAAGAGTATAGCTAAATTACTAGTTCACAAGATATAAGGAGTTTAAATTCTCCATACATTATTAAATTAAAAAAGGAAAAAAAATTAGTCTTGATTTTAGGTGAAGTTTCTATTTGGTATTTATGTTTCTAAATCAAACATTTTTATTCCTAACATTTTCAATAATGCTCAATTTAAATTTTTAAAATAAAAGGCATGAGTAAAACTTTGGGTTATGATGAATATTTAATAAAATGGACTAATAACTTTCGATAATTTTAGCATGCTGTTAACAATGGATAATAAAAATCTTTGATGCAATACCAAGTTGAGTCATGCTTGGGATGAGTAATGGTTCAAGTTCGATGATTTTTATTTAAGCTATTTCTTTGAGTATTTTTAGGTAAATTGAGCATGAATTGTCTTTGAGTATTTAGTCATGCTTGGAAGAGCTTGTTGGAGTTCATTCCAACTGCATTGGAGTGTTATCGAGCTTCTTCTCTTTCCTTTCTGTTTATTGTTTTAGTAGAGTTGTGATTGCTGAACTGTTTTGAATCTTTGAACTCATTTTGGTTTAATTGAAGTTTATAAACTTATTCTTCTTCATTGATGTTGCAAGTATTTTGGGTTAATAATTTCTTTTACTATCTTTTCTCGCTGCCAAATGCTGTTTACCATGTTTTTCTCTACTATTAATCATCTAACTGGACGTATAAGCTTTTTCACAAAGGTGAGGATTAGAGGTTAACTTAGAATCACATGTAACTTGTGGGTAAAAGGAGGATGTTAGGCTATGTGTGATTGCCATACATCTGTTCGTGTTTGTTTTTCTTTCGCTTTTAAGAAAAAAAAAGAGTGTGATTAGAGATCTACTATTCATACACATTAGCTTCTCGTTTAAGTTCCTTGGGGTTAAAGGGGTACACTCCGCTAATGCACATATCACTGATCTTAAGATGTGGGTAGTTAAATGTGGAACTTAATGAATCATGTTGAAATATGACTCTTGAAAGAGAGCCTTTGTGTAGTGTGAAGTTCACTGCTCACCATAGCCTTACATCCAAATTTCATGATGAAACACAAACATGTTTTTATGAATTTACTGTTGAAAATATGTTTTTATGCATTCTTCATAATCTTGTTCTTATTCTGGGAGTAAGAATCTTTTTGTTCAATTTGAAACCCAAACAACACCCTAATTGGGACCTAACCTTTGAATCTATAGTTGAAACTCTATTTTTCTGCATTCTACATAATCTTTTACTAATTTTTTTCAATTAAATCATATATTTTATATGAACTTACACCCCTAATCCGGATCTAATCTTTTAATTTATTGTTGAAACTATGTTCTTCATAATCTTGTACTCATTATGGGCTAAGCATCTTTTTGTTCAATTTGAAACCCAAACAACACCCCTAACCTTTGAATCTTTGTTGAAATTCTGTTTTTCTGCATTCTCCATAATCTTATACTCATTTTGTTCAATTAAATCATACATTTTGTAAGAATTTGATCCACTAACAGATCTAAACCTGAGTTCTTAAACACAACCAATAAAATAGGATAAATATACGCTGCATTTTTTCAATTTCAAATAATTAAAACCATAAATTTCCTTCAAAACATAAGTAACAACCTTTAGCCAAAGTAATTCAAATAATAGTAAGCTTTAAACATCGTTAAATAGTCCATCGATAACTATCAAATAGAGAGTTATTTAGGCTATTATCTTGATAAATTCTAAGTGATTTGTGTATTAATTTGAGTAATTCTTAGAAATAGAATGACATTAAATAAGAAGATTTATATAAAAATCATGCATATGACTTTTAGAAGCCCAGGATGAAAAACTACAAAAAATTAAAGATTTTAAAGTAAATTATGAATGTCGGACGCTTTGTGCACTAAATTGTTAAGATCTCAAGTCTCCTTGAAACTTTGTCATATTTGTAGGAAATGGGAGCTTTATGAACTTCGCTTCAATCGAGAAACTGTAGATCATAATGCAATGTCGGATGCATTGCAGGTTGCAGAATCACAAGCTCTTCCTCAATAAAAGATAATCTCACCACAGAAGATAAAATAAGAGATCATATCTTTCCGAAAATGCTCCCTTGATTCTCAATTCTGAAGGCTATAAATGGAAGAAGAACAAAGAGAAAAGGTATGGTTGGCGAGGGAGAAGGTGACAATAGTAGCAGAGGAGTCAATCCCAACTTCTCGGTTGCGTCGAAGTCCATCCTTCGTTCCAGCCACCATTTATCACTTTCTTTACTGCTTTCTTTAACGTTTTCTTTTATCTTTTTTCAGTTTATTTCCCCTATGCTTTACTTTATGTTCTCCTTTATTCCAACAAGTTGCAATTTAAACTTTGATAGGACTTTAAAGGGTGATTGGATTTTGGAGTTGATGAGAGGAGAGGAGAAGAAGTGGTATAG
Source organism: Sechiopsis laciniata (assembly GCA_037833695.1). Lineage (NCBI taxonomy): Eukaryota > Viridiplantae > Streptophyta > Magnoliopsida > Cucurbitales > Cucurbitaceae > Sechiopsis > Sechiopsis laciniata. The sequence continues at coordinate 6,276 of JBBMKA010080900.1, read as the reverse complement.
AAAGAGGAAGTGGAGTGATTTGAAAATATGAAATACTTGTCTGGGGATTAATGTTTTAGAGAGGAGATGTTACAAAATCCTTGTCTAGAGATTGGTGTTTATGGGAGGAGATATTTATTTTATATTAATTTTTTTTATGGTAATCATTACATATTTATACTAATTTAAAAGTTGATTTAATGGAGAAAAAAAGGAGTTGGAAATTAGATGAAGTTTGATTTGAAGTTTGATAAGATTTGATAAGAAGTTTGATGTGATGTTAGAGAAGAAGTTGGAGAAGAGTTGGGGAGGAGTTGAGGAGGGTTGATGAACTGAAAGCAAACATGGAGTCACTACTACAATATCTTATATAGATGATGGGCTAAAAATAGGAGATTCAAAAACACGGAAGAATAGGTGGCGGGCACATATGCCCGCCGTTAAAAAAAATAAAAGGTGGACGTGAAAACCCGCCGTTAAATAGCTTAGGTGGCGGGCCACGCCTGCATTTACAAGGCAACGATGGCCGGCATTAACGCCCACCGTTAACAAGTTTTGATGGCGGGCGTACCCCAAACATGCGCGAGCGTCCCCCTTAATTTCTAACTTTACTAAAAAAATTTCACTTTACAATTTTTTCCCCTTTCTCTTTCAACAGAAACCCACCCAAGCCCCCCTTTCTCTTTTCTCTTCTCCTCCTCTCGGCTCAAACGATCTAGGATTTCCCATTTCTTATCACATTTTCACCATTTTCGGCCACTTTGAAGCTCACAAGGTCGGGTTTCATTTCTCCTTCAACATTTTAGCTTAAGAATTTGGAGGTCAAGGTTTAAGCTCACAAATTTCGACATTTCTTCAACTTTGGGCATTTCTTAAATTTGGGTCATTTCTTCACAAATTTGGTAACTTTTAGCTCATTTATGTTGTAATCTTTCCATATATTCACAAATTTGTTTTTAATTTGTGCATTTGTTGTTTTGATAGTCATTTTCATATGAGTAAATTTATGCATTTGTTGTTTTGTTCCTAACTTTTTTTAAGCCTTTTTAACTCATTTCTTCACAAAGGCATGTTGTAATCTTTCCATATATGTTTCAAATTTGTGCATTTGTGTTTCTGGTGATAAATGTTAGCCATTTTCATTAAGTCTTTGTTTGTTTCATAATTTGGGCATTTGTTTTAAAGTTACCTTAAGAAGCTCAAATTTGGGCATTTTTTAATTTGTTTCACAATTTTGGCTATTATGTATACTTTGATTAGATCGATAAGTTGATTTGCATGTGTGAAGTTGGAAATAATTGTATTGCTTTAGAATTAATTGAGTTAAGTTAGAAATATTCATTAATTTGTATAGGAACCACTGGATTTTAGTCGTCCTAATTCTTGAGGAAAATATGGCATACATTTTCAATTCATTAGGTAAAAATCCGGTCAATGAGAATTTACACCATACCGTAATTAGGTAAGTTTCTAAATAATAAACTTTCAGACTTTAAATTTATATTTTATCATCTTAAAGTTAGTTCCAACTTTATAAATTTAGTTCCTACCGAATATGGCATTTAAGACACACGTTGAGGGCCAAACAATTATTTTGGAGATAGGTGGAGGTAAAGTTGAATCAAATTATTTTTTGTTTGTCTTTTTTTATGATGTTTGAATTATCGTACTAAAATGTAACTTTTTTTCACCAGTGCCCTCAATAAATTGGTTCAATATTATGTGGATTTTACGTGGAAGTATTCATATAGAAGATGATATACAACACATCAACGCATGTATTGAGCCTTGTAAGTTTTGTTTACACATTCATGTTAAACATAATCATATATATAGAACATATACTAATTTGATATTTTTAATTATATATCTTAATACTTTGTAGTTCAACGTCGGCCCAAACACATTCACTCAAGCTGATATTGATGAGGTACGAGTAGAATGAGCAAAGTTCATCGGTAAACATATTATACAAAATTAGTGTTTAGGTATGTAGAAATAGATTAGTTGTAGTTTAAATGTTAATTGAATAGATAAATGTGCATGTACATAGATTCTGGAGGGATAGAGTCTCATTTATTGCATACTGGATTTTTCATTATGTTAATATACATGTGGAGTTTTGTTATATAACAGGTGAATTTTTTTGAGAATCGCATTATTGTCTTGTTATGCTGTCAAAATTTCTGTTGCCTGTCCAATAATTTGTTAATACATGCATGTGTTTAGAAGTTAGAATTTCATGAGTTAGTGGGTGATTAGATATTTTGTCTAAAATTAGAGTTTAATATTCTTTTTAGAAGTTAGAATTAGGGGGTTAGATAATTATTATACAAAGCTTAGAATTGGTTAGGAAGTTGTTTAAATGATAATTTCAAAATTTAAAGTGATAATGTCTTTTAATGGCGGGTACAAACAATGGCAGGCTCCATATTGCTTTTTTTTTTTTTTTTTTTTTTTTCTAAAGTGTCATGTTTTTAATGGCACACAAACAATGAATGACCATTTTAAATTAACTACTCGAGATCCCTTTCAGTGGAATTTTTTTTTTTTAAAAAAAAAAAGAATTATTGGTGACGGGCATAAAATTCCGCCATTGAAGGGTATTGATAGCGGGCAAAGGCGCGCGCCATAGAAGAGTATTGATGGTGGGCATGTCGCACGCCATAGAAGGGTATTGGTGGCGGGCATGAAGGGTATTGGTGGCAGGCCATGCCCGCCATTATATATGCCTCGCGCGCGCCCAGGGCAGCACCTACCACCTATTCAAGCCCACCACCAAAAGTCTATGATGTCAATGGTATTGATGGCGGGCTTATGCCCACCATTATTTTTTAATAATGGCAGGTTGCGCCCGCCATCTTTACTTGAATTTCTACTAGTGAGTTGGATCAACTCCTTCCCCTTATCGTTAGGTTGTCGCACTGTTATTTATCTTTTTCGCACAAATTATCAATTCAATTTTTTGTTTCCTTTTTTATTGCGTGCCTCTTTGTCTTATTTATTTCCTTTCTAAGTTAAGTTCTATTACTTATTTTACTTCGTTTGAAGGTTTACCGCAATTTCACAACATATTTCCTTTCTTTTCTGTTTGACCATGAATTTAACGCCGTAGGCAAAGGTTAGGAGAAAATAGTGTAAAAAATATTAATGAAGGGTAAAGGAAGATGAAGGTTGTTTGCGATAGTTGTTTCAATTTAGCATGGGTCACCCGCCAATCTACTTTATGCTTACTCGTCATTCACGGTCAAATTTTTTTTTAAAAAAAATATTTCATAAATGGTAGAAAACTAGGGTGGTCCTTGTAAAGACCAAAAGATCCACGTTTCAATCATTTTTCAGTTGATCGTCTTTAATCAGTTTCAGCTAATAGCCTTCCAACTTCCAACTAATAGCCTTCAAAGTTTTAAACTCGTAGCCTTCAACAATTTTTTTTTTCTTTTCCTAAAAAAATGGACATAATTTACATATCCATTTATCCACATGTAATATTTAAACCACTGAAAATATCCTCTCCATCGTGGAAAGTATATACAAGGCAATTTTTTGCTAATTTTCTTCAAAATCATAAAGATTGGCCTTTCTTTCTTTCTCACAATAAACATTTCCCCTCTTCATTGAAAGGGTTTTTATCATAGCGACCACCCATGTCAGAAGAGGATGCAAATGCAAGAAAAAAAAATCGAAATCAACACTAAACCCATAATTTATTTTATAGTAGCTAAAAGAAATGATATAATTGTAAAAAACACCCTAAAAGTAACTATCTAGTGTAAATTTTTTTTAAAGAGTTTTTTCATGTATAGCAAAAAAAAAAAAAAAAAAACAAAACAAAAAACAAACAAAAGAAATTTCATGAATAGTAAAATTTTGAAAATATTTCATATTTAGTCAAAAATTAGGCTGGTCCCTATAAAATGATCAAAATGCACGTATTTTAATTAGTGACTGCCTTCAATGAATTCAGCTAATTGAAAACAGTTAGTGAAACTTGCTCAAATAAATAGTGTCAATCAGTACATCCCATTTATTTTCTTCCTTCTTCTTCATGACGACTGTTCTTTATTACATCAGCTTAGTGTTAGTGTCATCTCTTACTCCGTTTTTTAGTGTTGCCACCTCATGAAAAATCCCATACAAAGAACGTGCAACAAAATAAATAAATTCATTTATAAAAGTAATGTTTTGAATATATTTTTCAAATAATGAAAATTAAAATTTATCCAACAAACCCTTGACAATTTAATTTCTTTTGATTCAAAATTAAATGAGGGACCAATGATTTTCAAAATTTTAAAAATTATTTGAAAAAAAATGTTTACACCATCTGAAAGAATGCTTACAACAAAAGTAGGAAAAGTCATTATGAAAAATTTTGAAGTTGTTGTTGACCCAATAGGTCTTTTAAGCAAAATCGCCAATGTCATGTTACTCCAAAATGATGGTGATCAAGAAAAAAAAAATCTCAACAAGGTCGAGAAAGGCAGAGGAGGCAGGAGAGAATAACAGAATGAAGCGGATGAGGGAGGAGAGAGGAGTAGAATAGGAGTTTTCTTTAAAAAAAAATTAGGGAAATTAATCGAGATAGCAGCTTTTTGTCCTTCCTTTATAATTATAGCATTATTGTAAAAATAATTCATTCATAGCAGATTACTATTTCGTTTTTTAAAAATACCCATTCTACCCTTTTCAGCCTCTTCTAGGACAGCACACTCAATTCTCATCCCTCCCAACTTCCTGCGTGTTCTTTCTTCTCATTTTCTTCCTTTAAAATTGGGGAAAATGAATCATTCATCTAAACCCTCTTTTTCTCCAACTTTTCCATTGCTCGTCGCAATAGTGAGTTTCAATTTGAATCGATGAAGTTGAATTGAAAGGTTGGCACCAAACCTTCACGTCGACGAACAAAGAGTAGAGAAAACGACACCGATTGAAACTTGGAGTAAGAAAGGTGTTGCAATTTTTCTCTTTTTTATCACGAACTAGGGTGAATGAAGAAGAAGGTTTGAGTTTATGGCACTAAATGGTTCCTTCAATTTTTCCATTTTTCGTTTGCTTGCCTAAGAACTCCCAAAACCACCACACCAAAAAAAGTTAGAGATAAAGGCTAGAGATAGAGAAAAGTTGAAATTCAATTGAAAATTTCCAAAGATATTGCACTTAGACTTTGAAACTCCTTTATGGGTTGCAAAAATTTTGATTTAAATAGTGAAATACAAATGGTTTGTGGGTTCAACGTGAATAACCACTAAGGCTAACATTTTTATGCTCTCTGCTTTCGTTTTTTGTTTACCTCAAATGAGAAAAATAACTTAGGTGAGTGATTGATTGAATTGTTGATTGAGCATTTAATTTCTTATTGTTACCCAGAAGCTGTTTTTTATTTTTGGAAGTTTTGAGTTTGAATTGCTTGTTGAAGAAATGAGTGTTGTGAACTCATATCAAGCTAATCATTTTAATAAGTGATAGAAGTAAGTATTTTAAGTGATAGAAGTCAATAATTTTTTAAGTGATAGAAGTCAATAATTTTTTAAGTGAAAGAAGTCAATCATTTTGTAAGTATTAGAAATCAATCAGTATTTTAAGTGATATAAGTCAATCATTTTTGTAAGTGATAGAAGTCACCTAGTGGGCCGTAAAACAAGGATGATAGTCAGGCGTGTGCATTTTCCTAATGATTGATTCAATCACTAGTAAATTAATAGATTCAATCACTAGCAAATTGATAGAGTCAATCACTAGCAAACAAGTAAATTCAATCACTAAAAAACTAATAGATTCAATTAGTAACAAATTGATTGAATCCATGAACTGATAACTGATTTAATATATCATTTTTGTAACTAATGGAAGTCAATCATTTTTTAAAGTGATTGAAGTCAGTTTCTTTAGTGATAGAAGTTAGTTTCCTTAATGATAGAAGTCAGTTTTTTTAGTGATAGAAGTCAATTTCTTTAGTGATAGAATTCAATCATTTTTATAAGTGATAAAAGTCAATCATTTTTTTTTTTAGTGATAGAAGTCATTCATTTGTGTAGGTGATAGAAGCTAGTTTCTCTAGTGATAGAAGTTAGTTTCTTTAGTGATAGAAGTAAGATTCTTTAGTGATAGAAGCCAGTCATTTTTATAAGTGATAGAAGTCAATCATTTTTTTTTTTTTAAGTGATAGAAGTCAGTTTCTCTGGTGATAGAAGTTAGTTTCTCTAGTGATAAAAGTTAGTTTCTTTAGTGATAGAAGTCAGATTCTTTAGTGATAGAAGCCGATCATTTTTATAAGTGATAGAAGTCAATCATTTT
>JBBMKA010080889.1:0-14411 GCA_037833695.1 Sechiopsis laciniata | reverse complement strand
AACAAAGAAAAATCATATAAAAGAATTTACAATTTTTCTTTTCTTTCGGTACTGTGCAACACCAAAAATCCTATTTCCTTTTTTTTTTTTTTTTTTGCTTGCGGTTGCTCTCACACTCTGACGGCACACAAAATTGCAAATTGCAATTTATAATTGCCTTTGACGGCAGTAGGGTAAATTGGATGAAAAGTGATGGTGGGCCCATTATGGGTCCACTTGTTTTTTACTTCACAAATAATAACAGATTAAAGGTGAATCTCTTGGTTCACATCTTTGTTTTCTAATAGAAAAAAGTTTACAAACTGTTAGATTAATGGACTTGTTGTTTTCCTATTAACATTGATGACAATGCAGCAACCTTATATCAAGATAGGTAAAAAAAAAAAAGTCTATTTGGAAAAAAAAGATTACAAATTGTTAGAATAGTTATTTGATTTTCTTTATGGCTTTGTCTTTAAAATCTAATGCATGCCCGCACCCACAAAGACAAATCAACAAAAACAAAGAAAGGATAAACTACATTTTTGTTTCTAAATTTTGATATTTGTTTTAACTTAATATGAACTAATAAATGTTTTATTTTAATTTTTAGATTTTGAGTTTGTTCATTTTTAGTTTTTGGACTTCAATTTTAATCTTTAAACAAAAATAATAATAATAAGAAAATCAAAATTGGTCTCCACTGTGTGTTTGAATCGTGCATAATTCTTGTTCTCTCTCTGTTTTTCGCTTTGGTAGTTGAGGATTCAAGAGCTTAAAGCTATGATTCTCAATTGATGTGTTGATGTTTGTGTATTCTTAGGGAGCCTGATTTATTATTCTTGATTTATCAATTTGTTATTCGATTTAGTAGTTGAGGAACAATGAAAAAAGAGGAGTTGAAATTAATCTCTAAAGTGCCGTTTTAGATTGTAGTTTGTGTTTGGTTCAACAAACTGATCTGTTTGCTGAGTAGGTTTCCTAGAATGGAAGAACACGACAGAAGAAAAAGAGAAAGAAATAAAAAGTTTCCATTGACAGAGTAGATCTAAAAAATAGAAATCTGAGATTGATCGTTACTTATGATTTCGTTTATTTCTTCTTTTTGTTGGAATTATAGTGTCCATTACAAGAAGGGAGTATAGAATGTAGCTATTATATGATGAGAAATATGAAAGATATCATCAAAGAAAATAACACAAACATCGCCGAAATAGTATGTTCTTTATTATATTGTTTAGTTTGAAAATTTATTATTAATTGTTATAAATTAGTTACTATTTCAGTCTTAATTAATGTGACAAATTGATACAAGAGAAGCATACACACAGGATGAGCTGGATGAAGTGCGTGTGGAATTAGCTGAATTTCTAGTACCCTACATGTGAGTTGGATACAGTGTGCCAGAAAGGATACTTTGTTCATAGTTCATGAATATATTTTGGAAGACTACAACTTTTGAAGATACATATTTCATATTCTTTTTTGTGTACAAGTTAGTTTTGGAAATAGTTGGGTTATTTTTTGTAATTGAGTAGTTTTTGGAATAGGGTATATTTTAGAATAGGGTATATTTTGGAATATGATATATTTTTTGTCTATATTTAGGAAGACCACTTTGAAAGACATTTCAAAAATCGAAATATGTTAACATATACTTCCTTTCTAATTATGTTACTATTGAAAAAATATATTATGTTAAGTTAATCATGTTGAAATATTTTGTAATTTATAATTGGAATTCTCTCCAACTGTATTTGACAAGATGAACAAGAAATCTAGTATATCATTTGACAAGATGAACAATACAAATTGATAAATTTGACCAAATAAAAAAAAATAAAAACGTATATTCCTTGACGTTTAATACATGTTAACTATTGATTTTATTGACATACAATGAATGTCAACAAACGTACGTTTACTTGACGTTAAATTGGAACTATTGTTGACATTCACGAATTGTCAACAAAATACTTCGTTGACGTGTAGCCAATGTCAAAACCATCACATGACGCTTTCTTTGTGTCAATCACTTTTGGTCTTGACATTTTAAACATGTTAATTATATTATTGGATGGCGCTTATTCAAGTGTCAACTATAGTGACTTTTGTTGACAGTCGATTTGTTGACGCTGTTGGGAGCGTCAACTAAATTGTGCAGTTGATGTTCCATGCGTGTCAACTTTCTTGATTTTATAGTAGTGGTTGTAGAATGAAAATATAGGCATATTGTTGATATGGGACTAACTTTGCTATCTTATGCTTCCATTCCCTTAACATTTTGGGATAGTGCTTTTTCCACAGCCATTTTTCTTATAAATTGATTACCTACTCCTGTCCTTCGTGGTGCTTGTCCTATGGAGCTTATTTTTAAAACAAAACCACACTATGACTCGTTAAAAATCTTTAGATGCCTATGTTTTCCATATTTGAGACTATTTAACCAATACAAGCTTCAATGCAGATCTTCTCCTTGCACTTTCTTAGGATATAGTCATAGCCACAAAAGGTACAAATGCCTTGATCCCTCGAGCCGTCTGTTTATATCTAGACATGTGATCTTTGATGAACATCAATTTCCTTTTCAGAAAAAACCATCTACTCTTTCCAACACATCACAAATGCAGTCTTGTACATTAACTCTACCTACTGTCGTCAAAACCACCGATGTTCCATCTACCTCACCATCTATATCTGCTCCTAGCCTTCCGACGTCCACAATCTCACCAGCTACTGATATAAATGACCACTCCTCTTCATCTCCACATCCTTACATCAGCTCATTACAACCTATAAATCAATCCCCTCTTCAAGGTCCTGAAATTGCTCAAGAACTCGCACCATTACCTTCTGCAAATGAAGTTGCTAATACTCACAACATGATGACCAGATCTAAGCATGGTATCAGAAAACCAAGAGTTTTTCTATCTAAATTAAATAGTATTGAGCCTCGTACAGTAAAGGGTGTTCTTTCCAACCCGAATTGGACTAAAGCCATGGAAGATGAATGTTCGGCTTTACTCTAGAATGATACGTGGGATCTTGTTACGTTACCACCACACAAGAAACTCATTGGCTGCAAATGGGTGTTTAAGTTAAAAAGAAACTCAGATGGATCAATTGTCAGGTACATGGCTCGCCTAGTAGCAAAGGGCTTCCATCAGTCCGCAGACATTGACTATATTGAAACATATAGTCCTTTGGTGAACCCTGTCACCATAAGGGTACTTTTGACCCTGTCTCTTTTCTCATTGATGGCCTATTCGACAATTACACATCAATAATGCATTCCTTTGCGGTGTTCTACCTGAAGAGGTGTTTATGGAACAATCCTTTGGATTCGTTGTTGACGAAACTAAGTCTTCATTAGTATGTCGCCTAAAAAAAGCTCTATACGGTCTTAAGCAAGCACCACGTGCCTGGTTCGACAGATTAAAAGGATAACTTATGATTCACGGTTTTTTTGGCTCTAAAGCTGACCCTTCCTTATTCATTCGAAGAACAAACACCTCAGTTTGTTATATGCTTGTCTATGTAGATGATCTTGTTCTGACTGGTTCTTGCTCTAAAGAAGTGGACATGTTAATTACTGAGCTCAACACCACCTTCTCTCTGAAAGATCTTGGAACATTGAGTTTTTTCTTAGGGATTGAGGTATCTATTGCAACCAATAGAGGTTTGCTTCTGTCTCAGACCAAATACATCACTGACCTGCTAGAAAAAGCAAATATGAATGAGTGTAATGGCATGCCAACGCCAATGGTTAGTTCTACTCTTCTAACGGCTAGCGGTGGTGAGACCTTTGTCGATCAACATCTATAAAGAAGCATTGTAGGGGCTCTCCAATATGCTACAGTAACCATGCCCGAAATCTCCTATGAGGTAAACAGGGTGTGTCAATTTATGCACTCCCCAACACTTACGCACTTGCTCGCTGTTAAAAGTATCCTTCACTATTTGAAATGAACCATTGGTTATGGATTATTATTGTCTAAACCAATGCATCTAAATATACAGGCGTTTGCAGATGCCGACTGGGCCTCTGACCTCGATGATAGACATTCCACATCTGGGATGTGTGTATTCTTTGGAGGCAACATTATCACATGGCCATCTAAGAAACAACATATAATGTCTAGATCTAGCGCAGAAGCCGACTTTAGAAGCTTTGCCCACGCTACGACAAAACTTGTTTGGTTGTCTTCTTTGTTTTCGGAACTTCAAATACCATTTGACAACCCCTCGGTGCTGTGGTGCGATAATTTGAGCGCTGTCCACCTCAGCTCAAATCCAATCCTTCACTCTCTAACTGAACATGTCGAGGTTGAAATTTACTTCCTTCGAGATCTGGTACTACAAGGGAAAATATCAGTTCGACACCTTCTAGCTTCTGCTTAAATAGCTGATCTCTTGACCAAGCCTTTGTCTGCATAGAGTTTCTTACCTCTACGAAGGAAACTGTGGATTGTAGATGTTGCAGCCATAGACTTGAGGGGGGATGTCAAGGCAGCCCATTAAGAATACATTGTGGTTAAATAGTTTGTTAGATCTATTACCTAAAATCTGTTGCTTTAGTTAAATTGTTATTTTCTCTTTTATGTTGTACAAGTACTATAAGTACATGCCCTTGGTAATTTCTTCTTTTCAAGATATCAAGTCCATTTATAACCTCATATCTCTCTCTCTGCCTTTATTTTCTCTCTGATATAAGACTTTGAGTTAACAGTTTAATCTCAAAACACAAATATGTCTTATAAGAAATCAATAATGAAGATAAAATATAGTTGACTAGATGGAAAAGGAGGAGACAAGATATATAGTGGTTCGGGAGTATCCCTAATTAGAGATTCTATTTTCCTCGCAGAGCTAGGGACCCACCCCGAACGGGGCGGTGAATCCTCGTTTAAGCAGGGATTGGGGAAGTGAACGGGGAAAAAAAATTCCCGCAAGCTAAACGGGGACGAAAAATGTATTCCTCATTCTCGTTTCTCCGATCCCTGCCACGTTTATATATTTGTTTAATTTTTTTGTAACTCTTTTTTTTCATTTTTATCAATTTAACTTTACTTTTGTAAAAATGTTTATTGAAATAAGTATTTTTCTTTAACTATTAACTACCTAATTAAAAATTAATACATACTTTTCAATAAAAATGAACCATTTGAAAGGTTTATTAAGAAAATATATGTAAATATTAAATTAAGAAAAAAAATAAAAAAATGAACGGGGAAAAATTTCCCACAGGGAACCCGATCCCTCGCCCCATCGTTGGCTCTAGGTGAATTTCGCGGAGACGGGGATTGTATTTGGTGGCAGGGACGGGGACGGGAAGCCATTCTCCAGCATCGCCCCGCCCCGTGGACATCTCTATCCCTAATCCACCGTCGAACCCAAGAGCTAATTTCCATTACTCACATAAACAAATTAGAGGAGAAGAAAGAACAAGGCCCAAACCCTAAAATTCACTAAATGCTCTACATCTCTAATTCCTTTCTCAAATAAATACTCGCCCATAAGGATGCTCAAACAGGGTGTTACGAATTGGGTCACAAAAAATCGTGTTTGACAAGACCCAAATGAGAATACAACATTAGCTCAAGGTAACAACATTTAACCTATGGTAAAATGGTTAAATACACAAAATTCTCTAATAAGAGTTACAAAAACCAACACTTTTTTTTTTTTTTTTGAAAATCGGGAAATCGGAGCTTCGCTCCCCTATACCTGGGGCACCACTCGCCCGTCCCTAAGCTTTGGCACCAGGATGCTTCGAAGGGTATTCTAGTTTAAACGCTTCCCAGCGGTCTCAAACCAAGAATCTCTAAAAAAAATGTGCCTTGAAGTTACAAAAACCAACACTCTTATATTCAGTAATAGATATAAATATCAAATTACCCTAAGTAGAGATGTCTATTTTCTCTAAGGTGTTGAGGCCCTGTGGAGACCCGTCCCATTAGAGGCGGTGAATCTCCATTTAGGTGGAGAATGGGTAAATAAGTGATGATAAAACAAATTCCTACGAGCTAAATGGGGATGGAGACGGGAAATGTAATCCCCACCTCTGTTTCCCCATTACCTGTCCCATTTATACTTTATATTTATTTAATTTAATTTTTTAATATTTACGTATACATAAAAATATGAATATTTCCTTAAAAAATTCAATATTGAGTTGAAAATTAATTATTATTTATCATTAAAAATTAACTATTGTTTTAATAAACATTAAAAGTTAACTATTTGACAATTTATCAAAAAAAATTGATTGAATTAAGATTTTTTAAAAAAATAAATGCGAAATAATTCCTCGCAGTCAACTGGATCCCTGCAAATTTTCTGTAGAGCCAGCCCCTATCTTGACAAAATTTAACGGTGAATTTCGCAAGAATGAGAGTTAAAAACAAATTTTTTGTAGAGTCAGCCACTATCGTCACAAAATTTAACGGTGAACTTCGCAAAAATGAGAAATAAAAAGAGTGACGGAAATGGAAACGATAAAATCATTCTCGTTTCAATCCCGTGGACATCTCTAATCAATTGGGCCTTATTTTTTGGATAATTGTTTACTCCAATTATACTAACGTCGTGGCACTAGTTACTTGGTTCGTTGGGAGAATTTAGTCTTTTTCTTAGTTCTATTTACTTCTGGGTTTGAGGGCTTATTCCCTCCCTAGCGGTCTCCATGTGAAGAGAAAGTTTGATTTGGTTGTTATTGTGAGTTCTTAAGGAAGTTTAGTTTGGTTAAAAAAAAAACTTGTTCATACAATAAATTTTGAAGTTTTTTTTAGTATAAATTGGAGGAAAATGACCGACTTATTATTTTTGAATAAATAAAATTCAAATACAAATTTCAAGATAAATTTATGATCGTGATATCAAACTAGATTACTTCCAAATAATTAAATCAACCGGACACAAAACAATAAATTTTGATGTTAATATTAATAGAAATTGCTTTAACAAAATTAATTGTTTGAACATAAGTAATGAAAAAATGTGAATATAAAAAAATTTATAAAAAAAACCAAAAAAATTACCATAAAAACGAAATTTAAGCTTTTTTAATAAATTTTTTTTTATTATTAAGTATATGCACTAAATTGAACAAAAAATTAAAATAGAACAAATTCAATCAACATAAATCAAAATATATTAAATTTAGAGAGTAATACTCTAATGATATTATATATCAAATAGTAATGTATGTTTTTTTTTTTTTTTTTTTTTTTCTTTTGAGTATAAATTGAGAGAGATAGATCACAAACCCTATATAGAGGCTATTACTGCTCTTAAATCAAACTCGTGACTGTAGCATTGAACTAAATTATTACCAAATAATGAAATCAACATGCTATCAATTTTTCGGTACTGACTTAAATCTTAAATGTTGTTGATTTCAAAATATATTAAATTTAAACCTATTTTATAACAAACCAAAAATTCACGTATGAGTTTAAAGTTTAAAGAGCATTTTTATAAGTATATATAAAAAAAACATTTTAGAAAAATAATAACAATAATGGGTGCATAGTCATTTGCTTGAATTTTTTACTCTCATTCAATTGTTGTTAACAGGAGCAGACAAGAGCTAAGTTTGACATAATGTATAATATTATAATTAAAAGATTATAAATTCAAATATCTACTTTAAATATCGTTAAATTATTTATTTATTTATTTTACATATTCTTTCTCCTAACTAGGCTCTCTCTACCCATCAATATGTAACCAAATAATCATCCAATAAATTATAAATGGAGAACTTTTTCAAATAAATGAGAGTTAAATATCGATTTTTTGAATCAAACTTATGACGGTAGTGTTGAACTGAATTATCACCAAATAATGAAACCAAAATGTCACTAAACAATGAAACAACTAGGCTACTAACTCTTTCGGTATTTTAGACTTTGTTTTAATTTGTTGTTTACAACTTAAAATTTCGGCTCACTACATATACATATCTGGAGCATTTGCATCCGTCTTAAGATCCCAACTTGAAAGATAACAAAAAAATTTAAATTAATTTATTCTTTTTGTTTTTTAGAGGAAGATACTAATCTTCCTTAAGGGCATGCAAGGAGCAAGCCAAACAAAATACAAAGATATCAAAAAAAAAATACAATGAATACATTCATATATATTTTTTAAATTTATTTTTTTAGTACAATTTGGTGGAAAGGGGGATTGCAAACCTTACCTAGAGGGTACATTTTTTTTTTTTATTATTATTATTTTGTTAAGAAAATATGTTTGAAACTACATATTTATTTGTAGATTTATGTTATAATAGATTTAATTAACCAAATAATAATGACCAATTGTGTCGTGCCTCTTTTAAATTTCAAAATTTAAAATTACCGAATTTTTTTTATCCAGAAACTTACTAAACTTTGATTTACTTATTTTTAAGGTTTTAATAATCTTAAACTAAGCCTAAGCCTTAGGATGACTTTTGAGAACGTGAAAGATCCTTTTTATCTAATAATCACTATTCCAATTTTGTTTGTAATGTTTGTTGGAATAATTAAAATATAATTTTGAATTTACAACTTCTTAATTATTAAGTTATTCATTATTTGACCGATACTCTACTCTTTTTGACTAAAAAAATTGACAAGCACTTAACTTTTTTAATTATTATTTCATTTAAGTTCAATAAAAATTAAAAGTGAGAATTGAACTTATGTCTTTTTAAATATGAATGTACATCTATATCTATTTGTTTAGTTGACATCTAAAAACAATTTAATTAATTTCACTCAAAATTAATTTTTAAAAGCCAATTTCATACCTAAGCTAAGGAAAAAAGTAAAAAGGAAGAAATGTACTAGGTGTGTACAAAAGAACAAATAATCCGACGAACCCAAACAACCCAACCCAAATTGAAAGGATTGGATTGGGTTAGTTTTTTTTTTTTTCGGTTTGAGTTGGATTTCAACATAGAGGAACCAAAAATTTTGGTACGGTTTCGGGTTGATGCTTTTTTTGGCTCGGTTTATTTATTTTTTCTCTCATACAAATATAGCAGCAATTATTTATATATTCACCCTTATTCCATATTTATTATTTTCCAAATCCTTTTTTCATGATCAAAGATTAATATTTTATTCAACTTTTTTTTTTATCCATGGTAGTTAATGTTTTTATTTTAATTAAGTTGCTGATAATATTTTCTGGAACATAAAATTCTAGATTGGTTTTTTTAAAAAATAATCTCCTCATATTTATAAAAATTAATTTTATATTTCGGTATACATCTTGCTATTTTAATTTATAATTTTATATTCAAGAGTTTAGTCAAATTTTATTTTGAAATTTTGACTTTTAAAAGTTAAAGTAGTTCAAAAGTGTGTCCTTGTAGAATTTGCGATCATCTTAAATGTATAATTAATGTAATTTGATGAACCAATTTAACTCAACTCATATACCCCTATAGTTCACGACGACATCATATCTCATTATCTTCAACAATTTTTTTTATAAAACTTGCCATTTAAAGAAGATTGATATTAATAAATGATTTAGTTTTAGTGATATTTCTATGTACCCGTTGACCCAACCCAACCCGACCCGAAAATATAAGGGTTGGGTTGGAAAAGTGACCGACCCAAATTTTTGGGTTGGGTTCAACCCATGTACACCCCTAAAATGTACTTGTGAAGATATGTTCAAGAGAGAGAAAGGATTATGTATTTAGTTACAAGTTACAACTTTATTTGTACTATTATATTTTGCACGGCACTCTTCACTAACAAGCAAAAAAACTAAAATCAAAATAGTGTCACAAGACAACTAGCAATATAATTTGAGAGAGAAAACAACTTCACAACCATTCTTATGAATTGTTAAATCATTGATAGGTCAAATTCCACCGTTTTGTTTGTTAAACCCATATTATTTAAGGGAAAAAAAATGAACATAAAATGTGCCAGCTCTAATTCGAACCAAGATTTAGAATCCAAATTTGATATCTCATAAACTCTGGTTTTCTCAGATGACTTGATTATGCTGCCTATTGCCTTTTTAAACACTTCATAGTGATGATTATATTGCATACTAACGTGGCTCAATTGGTCAAAGAGAGTCTTGGGGTGCATAAGATGATGAGTTCAATTCATGGTGATCATTTACCTATAAATTAATTTTCTACTGGTTTCCTTAGCATCCAAATATTGTAGGGTCAGGCGGTATGTCCCGTGACATTAGTTGAAGTCCGCAAAAACTAGTTCAGACAGTCATGAATATAAAAAAAAAAAAAGAAAAAAAAAAGATTATATTGCATACTAACACGCTTAGTTCTTTCCATATCTTATTCTCACTCATATACTTTCTAGAATATCTTCCTACATCAAATTAAGTCAAACACGTTTAAATTTGAAGTTTCTGTGGTTGAAGCATCAAAAACAAAGTTGTACCTTGTTAGAATGAATAATAACTATCGATTCTTTCATAATCGTGACTTGCATTATTTTTAAGGTTCCTCTCATTCTTTCGTCACGGTTCATTAATATACCACTTTTAAATTCGCTTGTTACATCATGATTTTTATTTATGAACAACATTCTCCTTTTGTGCGGAGAGATAATTGGAGGAGAAGTTTTAACTTTACAAGTAACTATTAATGTACCCCTCTCATTCGAATGTGATCACGGGTGCATTTTTTTAAGGAGGCAGCTTTACGAAGGCTCCAATATCATTATTTAATCATTTGATTACATAAGGTATTTCAATAAATTTGAAGAGTGCAAATTGGTTATGTTTGACTAATTTTTTTGGATTTTCTAGATATAAAGAAATGCTAGAATCTTTTTTTAAAAAAAATATTTTCATTAAAAAATATAAGGAACGTACGAGGGATTACAAGAAGACCTTTCAATTTAATTGAAGTTATGGAAGCCGAAGAATAGTAGCCAAACAAACTATCTTTAGTCCAACACAAAGCTACCATTACAATAATGTTTTTCCAAAGAATATAGGCAGATTTTAGTTTGTAACTTATATTGTCCTTGTTGAGAGACAAATGCTAGAATTTCAACTCTTCCTAGTTATATGACCGTCATATTTTTTTATATGTACGTTCCTTTTTTTTTTATTCATTAATATTTGGAAGAAGAGAGATTCAAATTTATAATCTCATAGTTACTAAGTCATCTAAAATGTTATTTAAAGTTCTGTCCTTCTCGAGGATTTGAACATTCGTTACATATTTCCCCTCATTAATTATCTTTTTCCAAAAACAAAACAACATATTACTTCTAAATTATGAAGTACATAGGCAAATGGACATGGGCATAATTAACGCTTGCCATTCCTTTGTTCAATCAACTTGGAAGAGAAGAAAGAGGACAAAAAGGAGGAGTTATAAACCTAGAAGAAAATGACAACTCAAAAACAAAAGAAAAAGAAAGAGGAGAAGAAAACAAGGGGTTAATGATTGAGCAAAACTGTTGACAAAGAGAAGTGACATCATATGTAAAAAACAGTTTGTAAATTATATTCATCCTCATCCTCATAACTGCCCCTTGGTTCAGGTCAGGCTTTTGGGGCAGCTTCTTATGCCCAACAAGCAAAAGAGAGAGCTAACAACTGACCTGAAAAACCTCTCAAAGCTTCTTCTGCCCACAATCATAATAATAATTGCTTGGCAGTTGGCCCCATCTAAATAAATAATTTAAACAACAACTTGAGAAGAAGCTAGGGGCTCTACAGTAATTCTCTCTAAAGTGGACAAATTAAATCATCTCTCTCTCTGTACAATGGTTTCATGTTCTTTTCTCTCTGTGCTGTTTGTTGTACTACTGTCATTGCTGCTGTTTTTTCAAGGCAAAGATCTTGGTTTTTTTCAATTATTGTATGTTTTTTCTTGTGGATTAACAAAAACAGTTTTTATAAAATATGTTGGGTTATGTTAATTTAGATCGTATTTGTCAATTCTTTCAAAAACTTTAATGCATCGTGTTGTTTTTGTAATACGGTCTAGTATAATATTGATTACTACTCTTTGTCTTCTTTAATGAGTGTGGATGTAACATATTGAAATGTCACATCATTTGAAAATAGATAAACCATTTGAAATGAATTATCGTTTAATAATTAAGGGAATAATTCATTAATATTCTTTTTCTTGAGTTTTCTTGTGTTTTACTATTTTTTTTTAACTTTTCTCGCTCCTTAACGTGATAGCACACCATATGAAAATGATATATTCTCCATATTTTTACAATGACATATGAATATTGTGTCAACTTTAAACTAAGAAAATTTATATGAATTTTCATTTTGAATTTCACATAACCTAAGTGATCTCAATTTTTATAGCATAGAATTTGTTTATAGTGAATTTACCTTCAACAACACATTCTACTCTTATATTATATTTGCAATATAATTTCTAAAATAATTCATGTATAGCACATGATTTTCTATCAGTGATAGAATTTTATCTCTGATTGAATCTTATCGGTAATAAAACTCAATTTGGATTTCCTGCTACAAATGAAATAGTTTTGATTTTGCACTATAAATGAAAATATTTTGTCCTTTTTTATTATACATGTATAATCTCTTTGTTTTTATTATTGTTTTTAGAAAAATGATGCTTTATAATATTAATAAAGATCATGTAGATTGTATCCTTTGCATTGTACCATTAACGTTGATTCCCTTATAGAAATAAAGCACAAGCATAATTCTAAAAAATAGGAGAGACATTCGTTGATAGCACAAACCGTCAACGTAGATCGTTTTTGCCATCAGGAGATGATCGAAAAGGTCAATCAAAGTCAATTAATGCAAGCTAAAAATCAAGCTTCAATTTGAGAAAAAAAAAAAAAAATCAGAACATTGACATATGAGCATAATGCTTAAATTAACATAGTTTAAGCTTGAATAGTGTCAAATCGTTTGGAGCATTAAAGGGAGGATTGATTCATATGCTTTGATTAGTTTTATACACTTTCTACTAGAAATTTTAAAAAAAATATCAATTTTTTTTTTTTTCAAAAAAGGATACTTTTATAAAGGTGTATGGAGGAGCATACACTACAAATGTGGGTTACAAAAAACTCTCCAATTTAAGGCTAACAACACCACATTGCCGCATTAGAAATAATATCTTCCCATAAAGCCATGCTTGATCTTCCATCGTGACGGACATTGAAGATTCTCTCATTTCTTTCCCACCAAATCCACTAGAAGAAAGTACCAAGAATGTTGTAATTGATCATCTTTCTTTGATTAGACATAGTGCGTATTTGGCTGCACGGTAAAGATTTTGCTGGATAGTATAGTAGTAAAGATTTCATGGGATGGTATCAAATATATGAAATCAGTGTTTGTGGTGTAGGCATGACATATGAGTATACTGAAAGTCAGTGTTTGGAGTGCAGGTATAATTGAGAGTATATTGAAAGTCAGTGTTTAAAATGCAGGTATGACAAGTGGTGTACTGAAAATGAGTATGTGGGGTGAATGTATTATATAAGTTGGGGCAGAGTATTTGCTGAAAAAAAAAACTTGTAAATTGATATCTATAATAAACCTAAAGTGAATTATAATAAAAATGGATTCTACACACACACACACACACACACACACACACACACACACACACACACACACATATATATATATATATATATATTTTAAACATGACTCAATAATGTTTATACAAGAAGGACCAAGTATGTTAGTTTTAAGTGATTGTTCGTTCTTACTCTTTGAGTCATATTGATTGTAGTATGAACTGGAAAGATTTTACTTGGAGGTTCTCTGAGATTTATGGTTGTCCAATCCAGCACCTGAAACACCAAACTTGTGAGTTGATTAAAAGATTGCATAATGGAGATGAGTCTCCTTGGCTAGTTGGTGGAGATTTGAATGAAGCCTTATGGAGTCATGAACAAAAAGGAGGATCATCTAACATGAACCATAATATGCTGCTTTTTCGGGAATCTCTAAATGATGTTTCTTTACAAGACTTGGGATACATTGGCAATAAATATACATGGTCAAACAAGCATTCTAGGGAGGAGCCTATTTTTAAAAGGTTAGATTGTTTCTTGGCAAACCCATCTTTTCTAGCTCATTTTTCTTTTGTACAGGTGGAGCATTTGAAATGGCATGGTTCGGACCATAGGCCGATTGCCTTAACTATTGATAAACAGCAGTGAAACCTCCATGGCAAACAAAAAAACAAATCCCTTTTTAGGTTCAATGAATTCTGGACACATGATCCTCAATGCCGAAAAGTGATTGTTGACAATTGGAATGCAACGATTGTGGGGGAGAACTACATGCCTCAGAACCTTAAAAAGTGTGCCTCTGAACTAGACCGATGGGGGAAATTCTAACGTAATTCACTTTTTGCAAACATCAGAAATTTAAAAAGCCAACTTCAATTGGCCTATGACAATACAGAGGGCCCC
>JBBMKA010080878.1:0-10301 GCA_037833695.1 Sechiopsis laciniata | reverse complement strand
TACTTCGATTTCTTGAGAAATTGTAACATAAAGCTCAATTTGTCCATGGCTTGTGCAGAATATTGATGAAAAATAAATAGAGTTTAGGATAGGTCTGATGAATATACCTGGGAGTTCTCGAGAGGGATAAGGGGTTTCTGATAACTGAGTATTTTTTAACTCTAATTCCAAGAGCTTGACCAATTTTTTGTTTCCACATTTCCTGCCTTCATCAAGCGGGGTGTTTCCCCATCTGCAGAATTGAAATAACCACAGAGATTAGGAAATTTAATTGAACTTAGACTTTGTTTTTAATTTTCAGTGGAAAGCCTTTTCCTTAAAGCTTACAAAACATACCGGGTGTTTGGGGCATGAGGAACAAACTGGTGAGATGGGGAATAACTCCACTTACCTACGTTTGAGCCACCGACAATTATTCTTCCATAATCACTATTTATCTCTCTTATGTTTATTATTCATTCCCATAACTAATATTCATTCTCCCTATAAATAATATTTTGTTCTCCAAAAACATTTAATGTACTCCAGAGATACAGTTATGGTTCCTATTGGAAATACTTACCTTGTGGCTTTTGTCCCACATTGAAAAGGTGAGGAGTTTTCAACATCTTTAAATGATATATGGGCTAATGAGCAAACCAATTGGTTTTAAGGTAGAACTTCATATTATCTAATAGTTCCCTCATAATTATTTCATGCATCTCAAACGACAGATAACATTTCTTTATAATCATTTCCTTCACCACAAACACGAATAATCAATTTTCCCGTTCATCATTCTCATTCTATATTCTGATTCTTTCGTATAACATAAAGGAAGTGCTTTTTCCATAAACTTTGAATAGGTCGTACAAATGGGCTCCATTATTGAACCGCTATGTATTTATAGATTTAGATATCAGGCAATAAAAAAAAAAGTAGTATGTTTCTATGTGCATACCTGTCCTTTGAGAGTACACTAGCCCCAGATTCTAAGAGCAACTTTGCCATCAAATGTAGGCCTTCTGATGCAGCTATATGCAGCGGAGTTCGGTAATCATAATCTTTCGAGTTGGCGTCAATGCCATAGCACAACAATCTCTTTATAATATCTAAATCACCCCTTGAAACTGCTGTACACAGGAAGCTACCAGCATTCTCAACCTTCAATGAAGCACCCTTGTTAAAAAGCAAAGTAGCAATTTGATCGTTCCCATTCTTGATGGCTTCCATTAATGGAGTATTTCCAAAGTTATCTAGAAAAAGGCCAGAGGAAATATCAGAATACAACATTACTAGGATAAAGAAGAAGAAACCTTAAAAACTTGTATAATTTAACCTTTAAGGTCAATGTTTACTCCTTCCTGAATTAGGAAAACAACTATATCCTCAAATCCTCTGGATGCTGCAAGATGCTGTGGAAAAACAGCCAATTGTTTAGTCTAAGTAGTTCATGTTAAATTATGTAAATCATTGTGGATGAAAACTAATACCATATTATATTATGGTAAATTTGCTTTGATATCATGTTGAATTATGTTAAACCACCAATCAACTCAAAAATTTAACCTGATGAGTTGGAGTAAATATAATTATATCAACCAACAAGGAAACGAATCATACAATAAAAAAATCTCAAGAATCTACTCCATACCAAAGGCGACCTTCCATCATAATCTGTCTTGTTTGGATCAGCTCCAGCTCGAATGAGACCTTTTAATTGGTGTAAATCTCCATGATATGCTGCACTGTTGACCTTGAGAGCAAGCTCAGCTTCTTGCTTACCAATATGAAATGTGATATCTGACTCCAATTGCTTAATTCGAAGGTTTGTTTCCCTGCCCTACAAGTATGGAATCCTTAGTTATATCTAACTTGAAGTTAATAATTGAGCAACTTAAAATCAAAATCTATGGTGAAAAGTACGTGTTACCTCTAGAAGGTTGTTCAAGATTTTTCTCCCATCGTAAAAGTATATGTCAATGATATTTGTAAAGGACTGCTTGTCGATTCGCAAAAGCCTACACAATTCGCACACTCGAACCGTATAAGGTTGAGGAATATTGCAAAGAATTGATATCTCTCCAAAAGAGCTGTTGGGCTCTAGTGAAGATATGGTCTCTTCCGAGCCATCTTGTCCTATTCCCAATTCCTCCTGCAGAAATATGGTTCTTCATTAAGATATATATTTTTTTTCTTTTTTTCTTTTGGCTCCTCTAAAGACAACAGAAAATCAGGACATGTAGCTGGAATAGAGTATAAGAAAAAGGTTAATAAATGGGGTATTCAAGGTTTGTAGCCCCAATCAGATGCAAATATTCCTCTCAAGCGTAATTTCAAGCTATAAAAGAAGCCAAGATTTTATCTTCCTGATGTTCCAAAGGTAAACATTGAGTCTAAATTCCATACTACCTCCCCTCCCCTGAAAAGTATGCACAAGTTCTTTTCCTTTCAAATAAAATAGAATTTTGTGAAGTTTTAAAAAGGAGGCTATGGAATTACGAAATAGATGATAAGATAACACTTTTCTCTAAGAACCAAGGATAGCAAGTTTCCATTAGAGCAAAATGAAAATACAATAAGGTACTGAGCACGGACACGGACAAGGCACACGTATACAAACACGACACGACACGGCTATACGCCATTTTCTAAAAAACTACGACACGGATACGTTGATGATACGTTAATTTTTTTTAGTAAATATCTAAATTTAGCATAAAATACTAAGTGTACTCTACTAAAAAGAATATAATGTCAAGTTAATTACAATGGACGTCGGTTAGGCATGTTGCATGGGAGGTGGCAGTAAATGAGTATTTTAGAAGATAAAAACGGTTTTTTTTCCATGAAGAAGAGAAAAAGGTGGTTGGTTTTTTGTGATAAATAAGAGGAATGACTTATTTTTGTTTTTCTTTTACCTTTACCTTTACCTTTTTATGATTTGGTTGATTATAGTATTAAATATTTTGGGTTTAAACTTTTAACATTTGGGCTCAAACACCACACATGTTTACAAGATGTGTCCAAGGTGTGTCCGATTATTAAAAAAATAATAAAAAATAAGAATACGTAAAATGGTGTGTCGGACACGTGTTTAAAAAGTGTCTGGATGAATGTGTGTATGATGCATGTCCGACAAGGATTCTTTTCCTATTTTGAAGTGTCCATGCTTCATAGATTGACAGCTAAAAGTTTATTAAGAAAACACAAATTATGAGAAAAATTGGTATCGACAAAATAAATTATTGAAAACAGATTATATGAAATGTGGACTCATACCAGCCCACCATGACAGACAAAATAAAGCTGATCAACTACATTTCCTTGCTCCATTATAACCTCTCCAGGGAGAAAATACTCTTCATGGAGTTTAATAACCTACAATGAAACCCATTAACATGTTAGATTATTTCTTTTTAAAAAAATGATAATTTGCTATAAACTAGAAAATAAAATGCTTACTATTTGATTGATGAACTCTGGAGAGCATCCTCTAAATAGAGAAACATTCTGAATACAAGGCAAGTATAGTGTTTGGAAAATCTGCATAAAGTGAAATATTGTCATGCTGCTCATTTATACACAGAAGAAAGAATATAGAAAGCCAACCCTGATATGAATATCCAAATCATTACTCTCTTCCACCTCCAAACACTGGAAACTCAACGACTTCTGCCTCATCCCAAATCAAAATTATAATAAAGAAAGTGAAATGAAAGCCAGGTGTTCCCTAAGGACATTGCTTTGACGTACGAATTAAACCATCATGGAGTAGTCTAGTGGTCAAGAGGGTCTTGGAAAATTAAAAAGTGATGGGTTTTATCTATGGTGGTCATCCATTTACCTAGAAATTAATTTCTTACGAGTTTTCTTAACATCTAAATGTTGTAGGATCAGGCGGTATGTCTCGTGACAATAATAGAGGTGCACGTAAGCTGTCCAAACAATCACGGATATAAAAAAAGAATGATTTCCTGTTATCACACTATGATTACGTCTAAACTAACTTATACCAAATTTAAAATCATTGTTTACCTTAGCGCGGATAGATATTGGGATGTCCTGTAGAACAGTAGCCTCAGTGTAGCTACTTTCGTATTGTAATCGTAAGTGACCTTTGATCTGATCACGGATATCTCTGTCAAGCCTATTTCTATTCATGTATTTTATTACATCTGTCATTTTATCCCTGAATTTCACTGTCTTGGATCCTTTTACAATCAATGCAGTCATGTTACCAATCAAGTAAGCACCCAGAACCATGTCAAATGACAAATAAATCATAACAAATATCATTTCCCTCAAGTTTACTGCATGTATATCTCCATAACCTTTTCACCAAAAAAAAAAAACAAGAAAAGATTAAGGGAGAACAGAGCAGAAATAAACTCAACTGAACAGCAAAGTGTAGAATTTCACTTCCAAATGTCAGCAAATAACCAAAAAAGCAGAAAACTAAAGCTATTTCAGCTATAACATTCACATTTGATTGGTTCAAGAATTGTCATTGAAGATGTTAAAACATTTTAAATCACGAATGTAACCCAAAAGTTTAAGCTGATTGGTGGAATTATCTCTGAACTTTTTAAAGTCCAATTTTGGCCTTAGACTTTGAGGTTTGTTTCATTTTAGTCACTAATTTTTCAAAAGTTCAATTTTTATCCATAAACTTAAAGATTTGTTCCATTTCTGTCCATGGATTCTCAAAAAACCTTAAAATTGGTATTTAGAAAAAAAAAAAAAAACTAAAATTAGATAACGGGACTAAAATTTGACTTTTGAAAGTTGAGTGACTAACATTAAACTTTTGAAAGTTTGAGAGATTAAAATGAAACAAATCTTAAAATTCAGGCACGAAGATGGTATTTTACCCTTAATGTAACCCACAAGTGAGCTTGGAAATTGAGAAACATCCTACAAGTGGTATTCAATTTTAAATGAGGAGAAAAGGACTTCACAAGGATTCGAATCCAAGACCTTCTACTCTTACACCATGTTGAAATGTGTTAAATCACACCATTAAACCCAAAAATGTAAGCAACAGAAGATGTTGAGAAAGTAGTTACCAACAGTAGCCATGGTGACAATAGCAAAATATAAAGATGTGGTGTAGCGTTTCCACAAATCAATATCTCTGAAATGTGAGTAACTGTAGTCTCCCAATTTCAAGCTTCCAATCCATGTGTACCCTTCTTCAGAAGGAGAAAGAGTAGTTGCCAAATAGTAAAAGATGCAGGCCGCAGTATGTGTGCAGTAAAGTTCAACAACAAGGAGCTTGATAATTCTAGTGAACATATAGCTAATTCGTATATCCTTCTCCAATGTTTGAAAAAAATCTGTGATTTTTCGCACCCGGAATAACCGTATCCATAGGAGGTATCTCACTTCTTCTCTTCTCCCACAAACCTGTCCCAACAGATGTTCAACATTGTTAAAAAACAATACTCCTAAAGGGATTAAACAGTGTCAAATGTTAGTATCAAGTTTTTTTTTTTAATAGTATTGTCCATTCTATAAGACCCCATCACAGTTCGTAAAATTGAACAACAATACTAATTTTTAAGATGTTTGCAATCCAACAACTTTCCTCGTTGTAAATTCAAGCAGATGGGAATTTGAATATTACTGAACCAACTGAAAAGAAAGTTCATCACGCAAAGTATAGTCAGAAAAGAAAATAATACACTAATTACGAACGCGTCGTCAAGTGTATATTACTTTTTTTTTATGTCTGTGAGTGTCTTTACAGTTTACACGTATTCGACTATCTGATCATACAATATTTCGATTTTGAAAAAATGTGTAAGAAATTATTTTTTTAGATAGATGGTCATCATTGATTGAACCATCACCTCTTGAATCTCTAAAACCCTCTTTAACTACTAGTTAGGCTAACTGCTATGGGACAACAACGTATCACTTATATGCACCATTGATATGATATATTATTCACTTTAGACATAAGTTTTCACGACTTTATTTTGGTCATCACGAAAAGACCTCATGTCAATGGAGATATTGTCTCTCACTTATATTACCAAGATCTCCCCTAAAAACTTAGCAACTTGAGACTTGTTCATTAACAACACGAATCTATGATGGTTAATGTATATTACTTCCCATCGAACACTCTAAAGAGAAATAAAAGAATGGGGTTCACTAGAGTGTCACCTTATAAATGATATCCCAGGGCATACAGCTGAGAAAGTCAGTCACAAAAGTGGATT
Organism: Sechiopsis laciniata; assembly: GCA_037833695.1. Classification (NCBI taxonomy): domain Eukaryota; kingdom Viridiplantae; phylum Streptophyta; class Magnoliopsida; order Cucurbitales; family Cucurbitaceae; genus Sechiopsis; species Sechiopsis laciniata. Next base: position 4,092 of record JBBMKA010080878.1, on the reverse strand, counting down.
TCAAATACCTGCAAAAAAAAAAGAGATCAATTATCAGGCTAAATTCTCTCTATTTGAACAATCAAACAGTGAAGATTAATTGATGACAGGAAACTGACTTGAGTGCTATTGGAGTGCGGTTATAGACCATTCGGTATGTCTGACTGTCTCTATAGGCAACGAAGAACTGGAAAACAATGTCGAAAAGGAAAGCAATCTGTCCAACAATGTCAAGTATAAATAAATTCTCTGGCAATCCCCTAAAGAATCCGAACTCCATAGGCGTGAAGAAAGAAGAGTAGATTGCCCATATCAGTATGAACTGCGTCCAAGCCTTGTACCATCTGCATTCATTTTCAACGCATGTTACTAGACACATCCATATTTTGTTTCCATTTGTTATCAAAATCGGAATCAACAATCAATAAAACAATAAATAACGTTAGATAAAACACAAAGATTTACGTGGTTCTCTAACGTTGTTTTAGCTACGACTTTCAAAGGTAGAAAAGATCAACAATCAAGAAAATAGAAGTTCGTGCTCGTCACCAAGTAGCAAGACTCCGACTAAGTAATCGTGGGGCAAGATAATTCAATAATGCATATCTCAACATGATTATTACAGTATGAGTGAAAACAAAAAATGTAGATTCATGATTCATCATAAATTTTGTTTTCCAGTATCCCTTACATATATTTTGAATTGCATTGTTTTTCTTAAACTAATTTCCACAAATTTGACTACCCTTCAAATATATTCATTACTAACTGACATAAAATAAATATGCAAGATCAGTTTGAAATAAATCTACATTGTGTGAAAATCTTCATGTTGAAATATAATGTGTATAATAATAATTTGACCAATAAAACAAATTTAACTAATTGAAAGATTTCTGTTAAGTAAAAGTTGAGGTAACGCAAGCTTTTTTTTTTTTTTTTGATTCAACAACATTAGGGAAATGGAGATTAAATCTATAATTTCGTGGTTATTAGGTTGTATAAGGTTTTGTTGGAGTTACTCTTGCGAGGTAGTTAAAAGCAAGTAAAAGTAATATAGATCTAGTTAGAGAACAAATTATACATTGGAAAATGATTAAAAGTACTTCAAAACATGATAAAAAGTTATTGAAGTGGTATATAAGATATAATATAATTGCAATAAAATTTTAAAAAATTGAACTGGCTGAACTGCAGTTCGTTCTGCCTTCATTTCTAGCTAGCACCATATCGGTGTTTTACTTAATTTTTGTTGTTATTTTGTATAATTTGGTCAATTGGACTGAAAATTTAGGTTAAGCCTCATATTATGACATATATTTCGAAAGCCCAACGGCACATTTGGAGGGATGTGAAGTAAGAAGGGGCAATTTTGTCTCTGTCTTGGGGTCATTTGTCAATATAATTAAAATAAGTGCCACTGCTAACAAAGGATAATAAAAAAATAATCATTTCATATTTTTAAATTTAGTACCAATAAGATGCAGCTTAAGAAAGTCAAATTTCAACTATTTCACATCACTAATTCAAATTAAAAAGTTTGTTTGTTCAACAAAATTGATTAAATTACTCTGAAGAACATCCACGTGTTCTTAAGATTGGATCAAATCCAGATCGTTCTGGTCCTGTTCTTGTTTTTTAAGAATCAAAACCATAACTTGTAGCTTATTCTATCACTGCCCCATTTAAAAGTTGTCTAATTGCGACAATTTCCTGTAACTTGAATCAACGTGGCAATCTTACCCAAAGTTAGCCAACAACCCATGTTATGATACGAGAAAAATAAGCCCATATAAGTTCATATTTTGATAGTGATATCTGTTTACTCAATTTTCAAATACAAAATCTTAATTTGTCTCATAAAGGAAAAAAATGACCGAAATCTCAAAACAAAATGAAAAAGTACATTAATAAGAACAAAATGGAAGAAATATCAGTGTAGTCATTTAAAACAAAAATTATTCAAATAAAAATTGCACTCATGTAGTGTAAAATCAGCCTTGAGAGGGTGTTTGTTTGACATATTTAGGTATGATTTAGATTAAGGAGTTATATTGAGTAGTTAAAAATTTAGAGTTGTGCCAAAAACTCGTTTGAATGTAGTTTTTGTGGAAAGAAGTTAGAGTCAAAATCTTGTTTGGATGTAGATTTAAAATAAATAATTATTTTTAGTAGTTAAAAAAATGATTAAAAATGAATAGTTAAAAATGAAAGATTTTGATTAATTTGAAATGAATAATTAAAAATGAGTGGTTGGAAATGATTGAGTAGTTATAAAGAATGATTAAAAATGAATAGTTAAAAATGAGAGTTATTTTTAAAAATAAAAATGAGGAGGAATTAGTAAAAATTCATTTAAATGTAGATTTTCGATAAAAAATTAATAAATCATAAAATTAAATCCTACCAAATATGTTTAGAGCCCCTTCAAACTTTTTTGAGAAGTTATTATCTTTGACTTAAAATTGTTGAAGTTTACAAATTATCTATAATAAGCTAAAAAAGAAAAGATAAAAATATAATAAATTGATAAAATACCATTTTTACTCTCTACTATATTTATATTAAAATCAATTTTTAGATATTACCATGTCAATCAATCTTTCTAGTAAAAAATAAATCCTCGTTCCAAATACCTTTCCCCAAAAATAAATTATAATTTTTACCAGAACTTATATGACCAGTTGGTACGTTATTTTTACATATAAAAAGCTAAATAGAGGAGAAATTGGTTAGCTCCTTTCAAAAATAAAACCTGTAAAGTTAAATTAAAAAATCCAGTGCCGGTTTTGTTAGTAAAGTTTTTAATATAATCATTATCACGAAAATAGTTGGTGACCTAATAATTTCATTCTTTATTATAATTTAATTTAATACTAGACTATAAATTTAATACTTGTTGGTTCTCCTCCCTTTAATTTGTACTTAAAAAAAAAAAAAAAAAATTAGGCTCATTTTTGGCAAATATATATTTATAAATAATTTGAAAAAAGGTAAAATAAATAGTAGACCACATCTATAAGAAACTATGAATAAATTAATAGATTGGTCTATTTTCACAACGTATAATGAGATCAGAAGAGGCCCATCTAAGATGATTATATTAGATAAAATTCATAAAAATATATAGTATTTTTAGTAAAATAACCCAATAGGCCAAGGCAAACTTGAAAGATAATTTATTTTTTTGAAAGATAATTTAGAAACATACTCCAAAAACCCAAAAATTACTCCTAAAATCTGGGGCAGGGCTGTCAAATTGCCAGCTTAGCTTGTTTTTTTGACAGTAATTGCCAGCTTAGCTTATACATGTGATGTGTGACAAAAGTGACAACACAACCATATATTATTTAATATTTTTATTCTAGAAAAAAAACAACTATGTATTATTTTTATGTGGCTACCGTGGCTCCCTCAAGCCTAGGTTACCTTAAATTACTTAAGGGTCAAAATCTATTTTCTTTTTTAATTCTAATTTTTTTATATTCTTTTTGTAGAGAATATTTTAACTCAGTCGTTCGTTTACAAAATAACTATGGCTCGAGAGGGTGATTGGATTTAGTGGTTGGGAGAGGAGAAGAAACTATTTCAGTACCGTGTTTTATTTTTTTTTGTACATAACAATTCCTTTTAACTCTTCATCAACTTCTCCTTACCTCTCATCAAACATATTTAATTCTATTAAATTTCAAATTAAATTTTATTACAATAAAAATTAATATAAAATAAAAAATCTTGTCTCTTAAACACCAATTCCCAAAAAAAAATTCCAACATCTCTTTTCAAAACACAAATCTTCCAAAAAAAAATTTCTAACATCTTCTCTCCAAAACACCAATTCTCAAACAAATATTTCATCCTTCCAAATCACTCAACTTCCTCTCTTCTTCCTCTTCCTATCCTCTCCTCTCCCAAATTCCAAAATCCAATCACTCCTTTAAAGAGGGTTTAATTTATGAAGTTATTATCAGTAGTTAAAAATTTACAGTTGTAGCTAAAAATTTGTTTAAGTGAAATTTTTGTGTAGAAGAGTTAGAATCAAAATCTTGCTTAGATGTAGATTTAAAATGAGTAGTTATTTTGAGTAATTAAAAAGGTAATGATTAAAAATGA
>JBBMKA010080847.1:12500-14421 GCA_037833695.1 Sechiopsis laciniata | reverse complement strand
AAATAAAGATGATCATAGAAAATGTGAAATATTTGATAGGATCCATTTCAGGAACGTAGAATGTCAGAGAAATTCAATATAATATAACTCAAAGTTATTTATCGCCTCGGATATCCCGTAAGGTTTCGATAAAGTCCTTCCAGGCCCTACTTATCTTCCCGAGCTCATGGACTCTGTTTATGGAGGGTACTGAGCGAATCGACTACACAGAACAATCAAGCCCGAATTCCCCTGGATGGAAGGGAAGAATGTGGACAGATGGAACCAAAGAGGAGCTCTCCCTGCTTAGCGCAGGCTACATTGGACCCCTAGATCATGAAGAAGGTGTCCCCTACACCGGACCGGAATCTCCATCCCGATTGGGAACCACAAAAGTGATTATCAATGGCTGGTTGAGCTCAAGCTCTTGCTTCTTGGTCACCACAGAAGCAGAACCAAAGCGAGCAGGGCCCACGCCTTAGTTGTTCTATACCTTGCAGGAGAAGGGTTCAAGTACCCATTGGGGGATTCAGTGGAATATTAGCCCGGAAATGCGACTCTAACAGCTAGGTTTCGAGAGGGCTATATCGATCTCGGAAACAGGGGAAGAAAGGGAGGAAGGAATGAGATTCTTTATAGCCCTTTCCAGACCTTATGTAATTTCCTTCGGTTGGGTTAGCTTTTTGGTAGGAAAGGCGGTAGTAGAGTTGCGTCAGGTCCTTCGCCTGACTCTACTCTTTGTTTTCCAGGCGGGGATGCCCATTGTTCCCTGCTCTAACTCCTCCGATTTCCCTTTGCTTTCTTTATTACTTATCGCACGTGCCCAGTCTCAACGTCACTTCCCAAACCAAAACAGCCTTTCCCAGATCTATGAAAGGTGAAAGGTTGAAGGTCCACAACAGGTAACATAAATGAACAAGTTGATTTTGTATGAGAGCTGCTGAGGGCCGGAGCTCGTATGGATACATTACTTCATTGTTCTATGTTCTATGAGGCCTTGCACATACTCGGAGAGGGGCGAAGCTGTAAAGGTTCCGAAGGAATCGACCAATAGGTGCTCAGCCACTCGACCGATAGGGAGAGGGAGAGGTGCAAAGTCTCGACCAATAGGGAGAGGGAGAGGGTCGCGAAGTGTAAAGATCCGGTCTTTGACAACCGTCGTAAGAACAAACAACAAAATCGATTGTGTCTTCGACACTATAACTATAGGCGGGACCAGTTGTAGGATGATCGCCGAGTGGCGTTCTGCTCGATTAGGCGAATGCGAGTGAGGGATAAGCTTTCCCCGTTCGCTAGGAGGGAAACTCGGGAAGAGTTCAGGCAGAAATAGATGGTGAAAACCCCTTTCCTTCTATTAATATCATATATAAACAAGGGAAATAGGCTGAGCTTTGCTTCTAACCTTCCCTTGCTTTTCTCCTATTAAACAAGGTCTCGCGTATGAAACCCTTGCTTTAATCCTTTACATAGAATATATAAGGTTAAGAAGGTAAAGCTGCTTGACTGTTAAGGTGTAGCAGGAATTGACTGTTAAGGAAAGGAAAGGTAAAGCAGCATCGCTCCTTTCCTTTCTTCTCATCTTTATGAGTCCAGAAGCTAAAGTAAGAGAGTAGCTCTTCCCTTCTTTCTTTCAGACTAATTCGTCGTCATGACGTTCGGGCAGACAGATTAGAACAAATGTATTTATCCATGTTCTCAGTGTCTAAGCGGATTCTTGTTCCTAAACAGAGCAACTATCAGTTTAGTAGCATTGTGGACGACCCGTCGACAGACGTCGAGAGTGTTTTGGAGAAGTAAGGTATCCTAGTGAATGACCTTTTATTAAGGTCTGTGTCAGAACAGCCTTCCATCCCTATGGAGGTGGGCCTGAATTGGCGTCCTTTCAGGTCTTCATCTCCGGTGAAAGGTGATAAGGCCCTAGTGGGCCGGATTCCCTTCCATT
>JBBMKA010080847.1:0-7500 GCA_037833695.1 Sechiopsis laciniata | reverse complement strand
TGTAACGAAAAGATACGTCTATTTGAGTGAAGTAATTTCCGTTTGTGTGGCACGAGCGATGTAAAAGTCAATCTTCTATCGAGGATATGCGGATGCGGTTGTGGAAGCATTTTTCCTAGCGGCTAAGGAGCAATTGCCTTGAAACTGTACTAACTCCCCCTAATGCATAAAACTGAAATACCTAACTGATTTCTACGGGGACTCTTTGCCCCTCCCTTGGAAACGAGAAGGTCGCCAATCTAAGACTTTGGGGAAGCAAAGAAAAAAGTATGGTCGAGATTTGCTTTCACCCAAAAATAGCAGCTAACAAGAGGGAAAGGCTCACCGATCTTAGCTAGGCCGGAGATTCCTTCCAAGGAAATGGGAATGGACATAATGGCACTGTACCCTACCCCTACCCGTCAAAGGGTAATGCGATTAGCTTGCTTGAACGAATTCGCTCTTGGTTTTTGAAATGAATTGACTACGTCGCTTTAGCGAAGCTTACGGGGATCTACTATTCTTTTTACAAGCGTAAATCTAAAGATCAGGGTACAATGCTATCTACCCGCTAGGGGACACCTAAGAAGTAGAGAAGTAGCTTATATGTCCCCAACTCTATCTGTACTCCTTTAAGGGCGCACAAGCCTCAGTCTAAAAAAGGATGGATGCTGTGCGGTTGCTTGCCCAAGGGGCTCTCTCGTCTTGGTCCTTTTATAAAGGCCTGTCCCTTGAAGCAAACCTCTTTTCGTTGAATACTTTCATTAGCTGTCCTTAGACCTCAACCCTCATTACGCTATGGAGTATGTTGGATAGGGGCTTAGTCCTTTCATGAAGGAATGGTGGAGAGAAAGCTCTTTCTTTCTTATCTGTCTATGTTGAGTCGAGCCTTCCTACTAGATTTGTAGGTGCCCCACCAGTAAGTAAAGGTAAAGAGAGAACATAAGCAGCAAGGGATGGAGAGGAGGTTGTTGCACTCGAAAGGAAGTAGAGTCTCACAAGGCCAGGCCAGGTACGGGATATAAATAAGGCTTAGCCAAACTAAGCAACACTCCATAAATAAGTAGAAGAAGGCCTCTTTCGACTGCTGTTTCTGAATCAGTTTTGGTTGTTTCAGGAAAGGCTGTACCAGAAGTAGCGGGATATCGAAGGTCTGACCTTTTAGGTAGAATGTCTTTTCCTTCTATCCCGGGATTGGAAAGAGAACTAGCTCCCTTGTTTATTCTAGTCTGTTCAAAATAGAAACTAACTTATGACACGTAGCTCTAATCACAAAAGAAACCCACACTTACTCAAATAAGTTACCCTCACACAACTCACTTTTCACACTCACAATACCACCGTCTTACAATCACTTCACAAATAAGAACTGCAGCTCGATTTGAGATGAAATATGGGCAATAGCTCTAGGGCAGATTCTGCACCAGATAAGATAAGTTGGGATTGAGCTTTTACTAAAGGACCTATTATTGTAATTGTCAATTCCCAGTCTTAAGACGATTACCCCTGATTCACCGGCATTAGCTTCCGAACAAGCTCATGCCATCTCGTGAGTAATAGAAATCCTTTTCCTTCGTTGTAGCATCGGAATGCTAGTGCAATAAAATAAGACTTTATGATGGCTGTGGGGGAGCTGCTTTGAGAGAAATTATGCCTATTTCATTCATTTTCTTCGATAGCATCCGATTACTGAACACCTTCCAAATCCGACGGACAAGTAAAGCGAAAGAAGCCCGCATACCCAATCTTCTTTCCCCATTTACAGAGGATTAACTAACCCCACGGATATGTTGTCAAGCCTGTTATAGCGAGCAAGCAAAGCTCCGAGATAGGAAGGAAAGAGTGTTGTAACCGAAGTATACTACCGAACGGGATTGGTTCCACAGCTCACTCATCTATTAATCTTGCTTCATGCAAAGAAAACATAAAGGCAAGCCTAAGATTGCGAAAAGGTAATGGATCCCACTATTTGGGCTGTTACCGCCTGGGGCTGGCGGATAAGTTCCCGCAGGTAGTGAGTCGGAGAATCTCTCTGACTAGGATGGATGCTTTCACTCAATGGGCAAGGAGCATCATGTTACCTCCACGCTGATTCAGAAGGTCTTCGGTCTACCAGCCATATCTATTCCTCGATGATTGAAGGTATGTGTGAGATAGGAAGGACAGCTAGCATCGGAAGATGAAAGTTCGATCCTTGTACTGAGGTACTTTACCTATTCACTCTGCTGGCTATCGCCAAATAAGGTAAGAAACCATGTAGGGATCTAAAGATAGAGTTAGAAGGGTAAGTCTACCTCTAATCTCATCTATCACCATCAAATTCTTCTCCTAGATTCGAATAAGTAATGCACGAAATAACTCATGCTCGACCTACTCGGACTATACTTGATTACCATACCCTATATTCATATTCAAAACTAGCAACATATGAAACTCTCACAAGAAGGATGGAAAGTCTTCTCCCCGGGAAGCTTCATAAGGACTAATATGGCTTCTTCTGCCTAATCAGTGCAATCCGGTGAAGGAAAGCAAGCAATCAAGGAGGACTGATCCCCGAAAGCAGAAGCGGTAAGAAGGGGAATCAAAAAAAATTTCCATTCCCTAACCTATCTATATATAGAAGGGAAAGCCTAAACCTTAGTAAGATTAACTAGGGCAAAAGTTCGTAGCGCTTATATGATTTTTCATTTTGAGATGCGAGGAATTGGGTGACGGGCTGACAAAACTACCACTACCCATACGTCATAGTCTCTAGGGACTCATAACATGTCAAAGCCAAGAAAAGCCGTAGTCCCCTAATTCTCTTCCAGTAGCAGCCCCTGAGAAAGCCGAAGACATACCCAGAGAAAGCTAAACTCGTTAACTCTTCTTAGCTCTCTTAGCTTCTTTTGCTTTTATTACTAAGACCTCCTGCAAGTTCTTAAGCTTTATAGCGTAGTTTCCGCAGGGATGTTTGGGAAATATCCCTAGGCAACAAGCGAGTTAAGGGCTTCAAAGAGGTACCAGCATTAGTCAACTACTATCTTATTCTTATTGAATAAGCAGGAAATAAACGAGCTTTTGTTTTATCTTTCTAAGAGCGAGACAAAGCATAATAATATAAGCAATGAAGATCCATGATAGCAGCTTTTCAGTGCACTTGCTTGCTTGAAGAGTCAAAGGTATGGAGCAAGAAAACGGATTTCGTTGCTAACGCGCAACGGCTTTCGCGCCGTTGCTTGTTGGGATGAAATAGCTCGACTGAAAGGAGAGGGGCGAAGGGAAAGCGAAGCTTTGAGTGACAGAGATGGAGATTTCACTTTCCCACGGGGAAATCAAACCTTTCTAGTTCAGCTAGCCTATTAGGCGCTGTGTAAGAGTTCTTTGCTATCTATGGAATAGCGGGCAGTGCTGCTTGATTGACTGCTTGAAAGTTTGAACCAAGTCTTGGATTCGGAAGAGACGTAGGCGTAGAGGATATTGGGAAAGATCCCACATCTGGCTAACAGCTTTAGGAGTGCCGCGTTATAAAAGATAGGCTATTACTGAAGCTGTGAAAAAGAATAGCGATTGTTGAATGAGTTTGCTCTTTCTTTCGACTGTGATTGCTCTTGTGAAGCTTAACGGTGAGGATTCTAAACCTTTAGGAGTTCAGGCAAGATCCGACTTTCAATCGGCAGGCTTGTAGTTGAATCGAGATTGGGGATTAGTATAAGATCGAAAATCGTACTCTTTCTCGCAGCTCATGCTTTAGAACGAATGGAACTAAAGGAATGATTGTTGACTATACTTATACGAGATTTCCTCTGATTCCTATATGCTTTAATAGAGAGAATATCCCAGTGTCAATAGCAATAGGATATAGGAGAGAAAGGGGAAGGGAATGATTGGCCTTAGCGATTCTTCATAAGCGTTTTTTTCTCCTTCGCATCCCTCATCGTCACTCCTTGTTCATAGCTAACCAAGAGTGAGCTTATTCAAGGGGATAAGAGAACGGCAGACAAGGCGACAACAGCAGTTACTTGTGCAGCGACAAGAGCTATAAGCTTGCTTAACCACACTGGAACCTGGAGGTTATAGAAAATCTAGCTAATGCTAAGCTAATGTGATTCACATGAAAGAAGAGAAATTCATTCTAGCTTTCTTCCCAAAGGCCTTAAAGAGCTTATTCGTAGGACAATACAGACGGGACTTTTTAGCACAACCTACAATTTGATTCAAAGGACTAATACCATCTGTTGACCTGGGTCTTTAACTTCTTTATATAAAAAGATCATCCGATGGAGTGAAAGGTAATGTTCTCAGATACTGATTCCATACCAGTTGATTCAATGGTGGGTTTTCTTTATGGATATAGTCTCTGGGGATTCCATAGTCAGCGGAAGGGAACCTTTGCCTTTCTTCACTGGTTCACGTACGGGTGGGTCATTTTTTTATGAATCACATCAAAAAATGAAATGGGAGTAAAGCTTCTACTGGTAAACTTGAGCTCTGGAAGTTTTCAACTCCCTCTGCTAGTATGAAATAAAAAACCCTTGCCGGTTTGTTGAAGTAAGTGGAAAGCGCAAAAATGTTCCCATGGTCATGATTGTTGACTAAACTGCCCTTTCTCTGATTCCCCTTGCCGACTCTGAACTAACTCATGCTTGAATGTGAACAACCGATAGCACGGAAAGCAGCTTCCCACACTACTCGAACTTCAGGCGTCACGCCCCTGCTTCAAAGCCTCCTCGCGCAGCTTCTGCCTGCCCAGCAACCTTACTCATAAAGGGGGTCACCCTATAGAGTAAGGGCCGGAGCTTGCTGGGTTGGGGGGGAATAGGAAGGGAGAGAAAGCGATCAATACAAGCTAGCATCACTAACCGAAAGACTTTGCCCTCCCTAAAGCGAAGCGCGATAAAGAAAACCTTTCTTCAGAAATCGTAGCTCAGTCGCTAGTACGGAGACTGCACCGCAAGGGCAGAGAAGTTGTTTATTTGTGGTGAAAACTGAACTATAGAGTCCTTTCTTAGCTCTTTTTTTGATTTGATAAGTAGGGGAGGATCTTTCGTCCCGTCCCCGGCTAGCTCCTCAAACTCTTCAAAAGAAGCCTTCGTTGACTACTTTTCTTTCTTCTCCTGATGAGACAATAGAAGAAAGCACTACTTACTGATCAGGAAGGGCCTTTGACTTTCAGTTAAGGGACGACGATGATCCGCTGTAATGATTTATCCGAAATCACATAAGTAAGGAAATTCTTAGACTCTTGGGAGAAGCTTGGCTAACTTAATCTGATATGTTCTGCATTCGAAGATAGAGTAGTCGCCCCTTACGATCTTTCTTCCTTCAGTCCGGGAAGATTTTGACTATTTAACAATGGTTTTTGTATTTAGTATTTTTCCCGATCAGATCACTGGAAGCAATCTTCACTGGCACAAGGATCTCTTCACAGCAACCTTCACTACGATAGAACCCAACAATGAGTTTACGAAGGCTTCGAGTAGTGCGAGATAGGCTAATCACCAGACTGCTCTTCAATAGGTTAATCGCCGGAGAACTCTCAAATTGGGCCTAGTAATAAGCTTAGAGTGAATCTAGTTTAGAGAGCATGCCTTACTCTAATATATAGGGGGCGTCCAGTTTCTAAGTGAAGGAAAGCGCAACTATCTATTTCATATCGTCCCTGTCAGCAAAGCAGGTCCGCTATAAAGCCTACCGGCCAGTATGATATTTCATAAAGACCGGAAAGAAGGGGAAAGCCCTTCTAAAGCCAATCGATTATCGGATTTCACCAACCCAACTACCAGAGGATTCCTAGATCCGTCTCTTACTTACCTACCTTCCCTGACTAGCTAGTTTGGTTGCTATCTATGGAAACCTCTTTATCGGCTCATACATAAAGGCCATCCTTGAGTTCGCTGCTAAACGAAGACGGGAAGGGATAGCTGAGGGAGGAAAAAAGATCGATTCGGTTTGAACGTTCATCTCAGACAGCAGGTAAGGCTGACAAAGGGTAAAGTAGAGCGCCCTATAAACGTAAACCACTGCTACCTGCGCTGCTTCTCTTGCTTCTCTCACTGGACTTGCTTCTCTGCCGGCACAAAAGACAGGAGAAGCACAGGATGCTTGCAGCTCAACTATATTAAGAACCTCAAGCCATAAGGCGTAGGGCCGAATAGAAAGATCAATCTTTCATCTAAAGCTGCAACGACTTCCTCCCAAGATGAAGAAGAGCCAGATACTGGAATTGGAGTTGAATCAATGGGGACTGGGAGGTCCTCCGCAGGACCTAGGAATAGAATAGGCGGGATGAGCTCAACAATAGCTAGATTGACTTCTCTGGGGCTGTCTTCTATAGTTGTTCTCACGGGAAGGATGTGAATAGGAGCTGAGTTCAAGAGATAGAGGCAAGCGGTGCTTTACCCGCACCCTCTGAGCTAGACTCAGGAAAGGCGGACACGAGGAAAGCAGGACCGATACCCGTCAGAGAAAGAGAAAGGAGCTCGGGCCTGGAATATACTATTTTGTTACCTTTTAATCTCTAGACTTCGCAGTTGACGTTCTTTCGGGTTCAAAATATTCAATCTCAAGCGGCGTACCCACCCCAAAGCGTCAGACTGAGTTGGAATCGGTTTCGGCCCCGGACTCTCCTATATTATCTGTAGTTGGGGACTTTCTTTCTCTAGACTGACCTTAGCGCTGCTAATGCCGTGGTCTTCAGTGAATGGTAGGGGGTTGGAAGGCACTCGCCCTAAGATGTTGATAGAGGGCCTGCTTCCATTGCTACCTTTCTTGAGATAGAACGCCCGTTTACAAGACGTATTCCCATATACGAATTGATACCTACGCCGCGCTTTCCATACTTTAGACAACTATCTAGAAGACTCTCTTTCTACTTCAGAAGTAGAGTCAAAAAGAAAAAGTGCACCCTAAAACCCGACCCGATAAGATAGAATAGAATCGTCACGCCGCCCTTGCCCTTATCTCGCCTTTTCTTTACCGCTCGTTCCTTTATTAGAGTCAAAGCCCTTCCTAACATTCCTTATCGTATAGGATGTTGCTAAAGCGTAGGAAAGTATGGTAGAACATCGCCCCTTCCCCCGCCCAATATAACCAGTGAAAAGCCTATTCAAGGATGGGCTCCGGACCTCGAAAGTGCCGCAAAAGCTACTAGAGCAGGAAAGACTTCCCTAGGCCCTTATACTCGCCTTTAACGCTTATCGCTCAATTCCATGTTCTAAATCAACCTCTTCCCTGTTTTATCTTCAAAATCAATCTTTTTTAGAGACTGAATCACGCTTTATTCTAAAGGGCTACCTTTCTTGATAAGAGCGAATGCTTCGGGAGCTGTAAGAACTCACTCGCTTAAGCCCTATCTCGAACCCTTCCTAGCTTTCACGTGTCGAATGCTTGAATTGTCGGCTGGCTTGGTTGATGGAAAAAAGCGGAAGTCTGTGAGAGGAGCGAAATGAATGCCCTGGGCTTGGATGAAAGAGTAGCAGAGTCAATTGCTGAAGCAGGTTAAAAACGAAAAGTACTCCACACTATTGGAGTACTTTTTTT
>JBBMKA010080806.1:0-14425 GCA_037833695.1 Sechiopsis laciniata | reverse complement strand
TTCTTCAATGGCAATTATGAGTGAGTATCGTCTCACATTCTGAACAGTGGAGTAGGCTAGTCCGAACCACTTTACTCCGTGTGTTAGTTTCTTCTCCTTCTTCTTTATTTGGTTTAATTTCATCTCTATTTGCTCAATTTGGTTTAAATCTATCGTTTGCTATCTTTGATTTAGAGTTTAGATCTAGCAATTTTGTACAACAAAACTCAACTCAATAAACCTAAGAACTAAAAAAAGTAGTTTTCTCTAATTTTTATGAATGAATTAGGTGTTTAACTCGATTACCACAAAATAATGAAACCTTTTCCTTTTGGAAGAATATATTTTCATTATTTGTTGAAAGAGAAATATAAACAAACTTCTTCCGGAGTTTCAAAGAAGAAAACGTTTCTATATTCACATCAAAAAAAAAAAAAAAAAAAAAAAAACCGCTTTCGTGACGACGAGTTGATGCAATGACATTGACCAAATATTATATTTTCTTCTTCTTTTATTATTATTTATATTTAAAACGATTTAAATAAAACAATTATTTTAGAGCATTATCAACAAGAGATAGCACCTTTCAACAAAAAAACAGAAAAACAAGAGATAGCATAAATTTTTCTCTCTTATATAAATAATATAATTTTAGAGATAAGAGTAAAAAAGACCTAAACTAACCGAGTGGATCAGTGGCGTAATAGTTTATTAATTGGTTATAAACTAGTTTAACATTATAATCATAAGTTCAATCTCGATAATGGGTATATGACTTTCATTTATTTGAGAGCACCAATACATATTAACAAGATTTAAACTCAACAACATCAAATATGTTTATAGTTCGAAATCTATACCCCTAATTATAGTTCAACCAAAAAATAATATCTCAATAGTGAAGAAGTTATTTTAATTATTATTATTATTACTATTGTTATTCTCTCCCATTAAAAAAAAAAAATTGCATGTTTCATAATATTTTAACAAGAGGACTTTTTATACCAAAAAACAGCATTAGTAACTACGTCATAAAGATTAAATATAATTCTCAATTTCCTCTAAATAAAGTTTGATAATTTGAACTAACACTTTTCTAAAATATGATTAAGGGGGCTACTAATAAAAAATCATAAAATCGAAAACATACGTATAGCAAACATTTAGACTCATTCTTAATATGTCTCACATCTCATGTCACTCTCAAAATAAAATAGATAATGAAGACAATGGGCTGTTTGTTTGACGTATTTAGCGAGGATTTAGTTTTATGATTTATTAACTTCTCTTCGACAACTTACATCCAAACAAGTTTTTACTAACTTCTCATTTTTACTTTTAAAAATAACTCTCATTTCTAACCATTCATTTTTAATCATTCATTTATAATTACTCAATCATTTCTAACCACTCATTTTTAATCATTTCTTTCAAATCAATCAAAATAACTCAATTTTAACCATTCATTTTTAATCATTTCATTTTTAACTACTAAACATAATCACTCATTTTAAATCTACATTCAAACAAGATTTTGACTCTAACTCCTCTATACAAAAACTACATCCAAACGAGTTTGTGGCACAACTCTCAATTTTTAACTACTCAATATAACTCTCTAACCTAAATCCTACCTAAATATGTCAAACAAACACCCCAAAAATATTAAATTAGAAAGATCAACTAACTAAAATATATTAATTTATTTGACGCGTCCTTCCAGTCTCTTCCAATATTATTAATAAAAGAAAAGTACCTCAATAATTGCATGAGAAGTTTGATTAAAAATTAGAAATAAGGAGTTATTTTGTGTGATTTTAAAAATTTAGTTTTCCATAATGACTTATTTAGATGTGGTTGTTTGTAAATAAGTTGTATGTGAAGTTTTTTTTTATATGATTTTTTTAGATGTATAATTGGTGTTTCATTTGTACATAATTTTTTTAATTTCATTAATATTTGTCACTTTTTCTCGGATAAATTTTTTTTTTTGAATTTTTTTAAATATATAATTTATTTAAATAATGCTATAGTCTGTGGCCTGCTAGAGCGGGGTCCTTTCCTTGGTGTAAGCCTACCTTGGAACTATCCTTAGCTTCAGGCATTGGTGTGAACAGGCTGCCACAGTTGGGTACCAAGGGCCTCCCACCTACTGTGGATCAGTGGACACCATTCCGAGTCTAGTTAGGCATGCGTACCTAGACCGACGTAGTTTGTGTACGCCTACATATGCCCCGGTTTGCAGCAGCATGCGGTGTGCGCACACGCATTAGATGCCGAGAGGACGGCTCCCTCGGGCTAGTGTCGTCAATACACCATCCTTGTCCAGTTTAGAGCGAAATGTTTGGGTACTATCCAAGTGTCCAGGATCAATTAAAGAGCTAATCGCTTAGCCGAGAGTTAGAGACTCTCGAGGATTGAAAGTCATGTTGATGACTCATGCTATGTTCCCGTTGGTAATCTGTATTGCTTGTATGCTAGGATGCTAGATGATGTGGCTTTTACGTACTGTACCCCGGCTGGGGATTCTTACTGAGTGCCTTCGTACTCATCCTTTTCTGTGGTTTTCTCCACCAGGTAACTTAGGACAGCACCTAGACGGCTAGAGGAGGAGCTGAATGATCATGGGCGACTGCTGCTTATTTTCCCTTTATTGTTGTTGTCTTGTTTCAGCATGCAAGATAGGCTTTTCATTTACCGTGGTTTACATGTTTTAAGGTGTTTTAATAATCTCTAGTCAGAGGCTCAACTGTGTTTAACTTTTTATGAATTGAATTGTAAACTGCTTCTAGTTGAACAGAGCAGGCATTTGTTTACAGCTTTCTATATTAAAGTTTGGATGTTTAATGTATTTAAACCATGCATGTTGAGTAAAAACCAGGTTTATGACTGTTTAGAAGTCGGGTTCTTACACTCCATGAGAAAGATATTACTGTTAGTACTTCTTCATAATGTAATGTTTTTGGCTTGCTCCTTGTATGTCCCTTGAAGTTTAGTATTTTTTTTCAAAAAATTTTTAAAAAAATTATTATTAATGATCAAGTTCAAATCTTTCAACCTACTATACAAAATATAATAAATAAATAAATGTTTTTTACATGCAATATTTTAACAAAGTATAAAGCTATTTTAAAGTAAATTTCACGGTAAGTTTTCCTTTTCCATCGGTGCGACTAAGGTAGATACAAGTATACATCAGCATCCAAGTTTTATAATATTAAAGATGATAATGAATGAAAACTACCGTTATTTCAAAAAATAAAAAATAAAAAATAAAAAAAGAATGAAAACTACCGTAAAAATTTATTGTTAATTAAAAGAACGATTATCATCAAATAAAATCACTGTAATTAAAAGAGTAATAGTAGATTCACATATAAAATCATTCCAATGCAGAAGAAAAGTTATAATTTATTTTGGATAATGAAAATGTGCAATAATTTCATTTTTTAAAACCAAACTTAATTATAGATAGAAATATATACATTTAAAAGATCGGTAAGGTAGCACACCAGAAAAGACCAGAATAATAAAAAAATAATTATGATGGTTAAATTTGACAAAACATTTAATATCATCCAAATATTTAATAGAATCCAAATTAAGAGTCTACCATTTTTCTATATATAAACACCAATGGTTGCAAACTAAAAAGAACAAACTTGTATTCCCACATATTGTTTTTGACAACCATGGAGCATTCTATGGCTACTATTCTCTTACTTATCCTTATTTCTATCTTTCAATTGGGAGTCCTCTCCTCATTTACTATCCCCAATCAAAGTAAAACCTCTTTTTCTGATACCGTATCGTCACAATTTAATTAATCATTTTCTAACGGTTATTAAGATTTGTTCAATAAATATCACTCTTTTCGTATTTCAAATTTGTCATTTTATTCTTCTTATTATTTTGATTAGTTTTTGTCATTTATATTAGCTAGTTATTAGAGTTCATTGATAGTTGTTTCTCTTTCGATACTTCAAATATAAGTTAGAATTTAGTCATTTTTAGGCGATAAAACTTACAACAATAGTCTTTGTCATTTATAATTAGTTAGTGAATTAAGTAAAGTTATTTATTTCTTTCATCTTAAAATCTTAAATGTTAAAAGGGTGTATCTATCTATTATTTTGATTTATTAAGTAACATGTAGAAGAAAAAAAAAAATCTAATTGTGCAACTTATTTTCTGTTCAATATTCAGTCACTTAAATTCACATTATTATTATAATTATTGACATATGAACAATAAAGTGTTGCTTACTTAAAATTAAATATATAACTTAACCTATTCCTAAACTTTTCATTTTTCTAGATGTAAGCTACATGAAGCTTGTACACAATGCCAAGGACTTACCAGAAAAAGAAGAATACGACTACATAATAGTAGGAGGAGGAACAGCAGGCTGCCCATTAGCAGCAACGCTATCCTCAAAATTCTCGGTCCTCCTTCTCGAAAGAGGCAGCGACCCCAACAAATTCCCCTCGGTATTAAACGAAGAAGGTTTGTTGAACGCGTTCGCCGCAGAAGACGATGGAAAAAACCCCTTCCAACGCTTCGTCTCCGAGGACGGTGTAGAGAACTTAAGAGGACGAGTCCTCGGCGGCAGCAGCATGGTGAATGCGGGGTTCTACTCGAGGGGCCATCGAGAGTTCTTCGAAACTGCGGGGGTTGATTGGGACATGGATATGGTGGAGAAGGCTTATGAATGGGTTGAAGAGACTGTGGTGTCTAGGCCAAGTTTGAATGCTTGGCAATCAGCTTTTAGAAGGGCATTATTGGAAAGTGGAGTTGTTCCTGATAATGGCTTTAATTTGAAGCATCTTGTTGGCACTAAAATTGGAGGTTCTATTTTTGATGGCAAAGGAAATAGACATGGAGCTGTTGAGCTTCTCAATAAGGCTAAGCCTATGAACCTTAAAGTTGCAATTCAGGCTACAGTTCAAAAGATCATCTTCTCTGGTAACTGCTCAAAAATAAACTTTTTCTTTATTCTTGGAGTTTTTTGCAAAAAGTAAACCATTTTTTTATTCTTTAAGGTTAAAAAAATATAGGGCATGTTTGACTACAATATAAACTAAAAATAATCAAATAAGTTAGAAATAGATGAATTGATGAAAGGTATTAATCTTTCTTTTAAATTCAAGAGGGAGCTCATATTTGAATCATAATTTTAACATATTGCTTTTGAATAAATCTATAAAAAAATGTAATTAAAAACAACCGAAAAAAACATTTATTTTAAAATAAAACTAAAACTAAAATAAATAAAAAAAGAAAAACATATAAGAAAAGTTAAAAACAAAATAAAAGTGCTGCTCTTTCCAAAAACGTAAAAATAAATAATAATAATAATAATATTATTATTATTATTATTATTATAATTTTTATATATATATATATATATATATATATATATATAAAATTTGAAGAGTGGTTGAAGAGGGGTTACGAATGGTTGTTTACTACAAAAAACAAACGAGGAGTTGTTGAAGAGTGATTATTAACCACTCCTCATATCCAAAAAAACAAACGTACCTCAGAAATCTACACTTCCTTTTCTGACTCAGTCATGCTGGTGGACCAAACATGCCATAACATTTAATTTTTAGTATTAGATAAAAATTATTGATTAATTATAAGATTCACTTACCTATAAAAAAAATTTTAATTTTTTAATTGTCAAATATTGTACGGTCAAATAATCTACTTTGAGAAGATATGTATAAATTAGTCCGAATATTTATATATACTAAAAATTAAAATTAAAAAATCTTAATAATAGATAACATAACATTGCCAATTACTCATATAAATTTAGAGAAGACATGATACCATTACAAGATAAAGTTTCATCTCAAATTAATTGATTTGTCATTTTCTCCAATGTGAAATATTTAAAGTTCATATAATTCATTTTGAACTTGATATCTGCATGAATCTACTCCACCTATAGGATTCAAATATTAGCAAATTATATCTACAAACTATGTTGTCGTCAAGCTTTACAGCAAGCCACGTGTGCCATGTGACCTTTTTCAAAAATATTTTTTTAACCTGATCATTTCCTCACCTTTTTTTTTGTGAATTTAAGTTAAATTATCACTTTTTTGTTTTGAAAATTGAAGTTAAATTATAAATTTTGTCCTAATGTTTTTCTTCATAAAATTAAAGTATAATCACCCTACTTTTAAAAATTAAACTTTAATCTTTATAATTTGAAAAAAAATTAAATTTCATCTCCATAATTTTAAATTTAGTTCCAATAATTCGATAAAATCTAAAATTTAATCTTTTCATGTTGCACACCTTTAAAAAAATGCATAAATAACAACACTAATTCGTCAGATCCTATCAATACTTCACAATTTTTTTTTTTTTTTATATTCGTGATGGTCTTGTCCGCGCCAGCTTGCACATATCTCACTAATGTCACGAAACATACCATCTGACCCTACAATATTTGAATGTTAAGGAAACTCGGTAGGAAATTAATTCTTAGGTAGGTGGCCAACATGGATTGAATTCATCACTTTATGCACCTCAAGGCCCTCTTTGACCACTTGAGCCACTCCATGATAGTTTATCAATACTTCACAATTAAGCGTGCTTAGGTGAAAGTAATACTAAATTAGGAAATCACTTAGGTTGCGAGAGTAGTACTAAGTTCGTGTTGACCGTATTTAGTCCCCAACCCCCCAAAGTAGTTGAATAAAAAAAACACAACCTAAAAGTAGATTTGTCATTTGTAATCATGTGAATTAAATACGTGGAAATTAGTTATTCATGTCAATGATAACAGGTAAGTTAAATAAGTGGATTGAACAAAAAAAAGCACACTATATATATATATATTACTAACTTCAACGTATTTAATTCGTCAACGATTATTTTTTATCAAATCATAAAGACTCATTTATTCTAGTTTTAAAAATTATAGATACTAAATCCCAACTTTCTTTAAATTATAATAACTTGTAAGTTCTAGATTTTAAAAATTATAAAGACTAAATTCCTACTTTCTTTAAATCATAAGAACTAAATTTTAGTTTTTAAAATCATAAAAAACTAAACTCTAACTTTCTTTAAAATATGTAGTGGGGTTTAACTTATGAACCAAAATAAAATAAACATGATCAGTTTTTTTTTTTATATTCATGAGTGTCAATGTCAACTTACTTACTTACACATGAACTACCAATCGATCCCCTTATCCTTAACATTTGGTTGTCAAGACAACTGATAGGAAATTAAATCTCTAATAGGTGTCCATTATAAATTAAACTCATAAGCTAGCTCTTAATTTTCAAGACTCTATTCGTCTATTAAATCAATTCACGAGGTGGAATAAACATGAATTTTTTTTTTTTTATATTTGTTGAATAAACACGATGAGTTCAAGTTAAAAGGAACAGAATTTTAGTTGCATCATGTACGATTTAATAACCAAGAAGACATGGGTTTGAATCGTTCCATCCAATTGTTGTTGAACTTTAAAAAAAAAAACATGATAAAGTTCTAGAAACAAAAATGGAAAAATATAAAAAACTCAAACCAAAACCAACATGAACATATATTTTGTTTGGGAAAAGTTCCATTTTTAACATTGAAGTACTGATCAATTTTCACATTTTTTTGACCTGCATTATTCTCAAATCTATAGGTTTAACTGCAACTGGGGTTTCATATTCGGATTCAAAAGGAAACCTTCACACAGCATTCATCCACAAGAAAGGAGAAATAATTCTAACCGCAGGCGCCATTGGAAGCCCTCAACTTCTCCTTGCAAGTGGGGTTGGCCCAAAACCTCATCTCTCAGCCCTAAACCAATCCGTCGTCCTCCACCAACCACACGTCGGAGAATTCATGTCCGACAACCCCCGTTTCGGAGCCACCATTGTTCTTCCCTTCCAGCTAACTTCATCCTCCACAAGAGTCGTTGGAACTTTCGAGACCAACATCCATATACAAACCTTCGCGAGCCCTTCCCCATTCTTACTTCCCCCAACTTTCGGTCTCCTTCCTCCTCAATCCACTTCCCTCCTACAAAGCTTAGCCCTTTTCCTCGGGAAATTCTCCGATGTCCATTCCGAGGGATCACTCAGGTTGAACTCATCGATTGATGTGAGGAAGAGTCCGATTGTGAGATTTAATTATTATTCTCGTCCTGAGGATCTTGCTAAATGCGTTAGTGGAGTGAGAAAAGTGGGGGATTTGCTTCGAACACAAGCAATGGAGAAGATTAAGACGAGTGATTTGGAGGGTAAAAGAGGGTTTCAGTTTTTAGGGCATCCATTGCCAGAGAATTTGTTGGATGATGGTTCTGTTGAAGAGTACTGTCACAAAACAGTGGCTACTTATTGGCATTACCATGGAGGATGTTTGGTCGGAAAAGTTGTCGATGGTCATTACCGAGTAATCGGGGTTGAAAATTTGCGTGTGGTCGATGGCTCCACGTTCTCCGACTCGCCCGGAACTAATCCTATGTCCACCCTCATGATGCTTGGCCGGTGAGTTACTTTTTTTTTAAGAATTACAAGCTTGCTTTTTTAATACCCTTTAGTTTTAGAATTCAAAGTTGAAGTATTCTTTCATTTTTCAATTAGTTTTTAGATGGAACATTAGATTATTTAATATAGTCTCAATTGCTTATAAAATCCAAACACATGTTTATTAAAAAAAAAAGTGTTCTAATTCAAGACTAGTAAACTTGAAAAATAATTGTTTTACTTAATGTCCATGAACTAACCAATTCAATTTTTTTTTTGCAGGTATGTCGGTCTTAAAGTTCTGCAACAAAGATCAAGTTAAAGAGTGTAACAAGGGAGACCATTTCGTAACATTTTTATTGTCGGGTGCATGTATCTTATTTTTAAGACTATTTTTAAGACTATGGGTTTGACAATTGTTGTTTAGTTTCTGTATTTTTCATATGTTTAGCCCTCAAAAAAAGTATAAAATAAAAAACTGTTTCCAATTTAGCCTAATTTAAGGAAATTATTAGCAACTATTGCTAGGGTGTAAATAAAAGCCTACAACTCTAATTGTCCAACTCAAATAGTAAGAATTGGGTTGTTTTTTATTAAAATTTAATCATTTTTATTGGATTTGGTTGATTTTTTAATTGACCAATTTTTTGTTCGCTCAACTCAACCTGAACTAAGAATAATATTGCATCTGTGTAAGATTAATTAATAAGATAAGTTTTTTGCATATTTGTAATGAGCATGCACTAATAAGATATGTAACCTAGATTTAAGTAGAATATCATGTTTTTTTTTTCTTTTTTTTTTGACATATTTACACATTATGAGTTCAATCTTGATTAACAAAAAACCAGAGAACCCAACTAAACTCAACTCATAGTTTGGACTCGCAGATTGACTAACCTCAAAGCTTGAGTTGGTCCAAAAAAATCCAATAAACCAACCCAACTTAGACCATTTACACCCCTAGCTAGAAACAATTATAAATATTAAGACTTTGCCGAATGGATTAGTAGCGCGTTGGTTATCTTGATTGGTGATAATCCATTTTAATGCCACCTTCAGAATTCGATCATGAAAATTTATATTTGACCTTCATCTTGTTTGAAAGTAGTGGTACTCTCTATGTAGAGTTTTTGGTCCTCCTCTCCCATTTCAAAAAAAAATTAATTAATATTATATAATTATAAACTCGTGATCATAAATAATCAGTATGAGATAAACCAAAGAATAAAAAAAATAAAGAACATATAAGACGTATACAATTACAAAGAAGAAAGATTACCTGAGATATGAGTCTGAGTATTTTGCACTCTCAGATTTGAGTGGCTCACTCACTCCCATGAGAAGGGAGAATGACCACTTTGCTTTCGGACGGAGTGACTATATCCCATCGAACAAGGTGAGCTCGCCATCGGCTGAATCAATACATTTTCATAAGAAATTATGTATCAATCATTCAATAAATTTGTAAACTCAAATGAGATCCAGAAAAATAGGCAAAGTAGATTGACAAGTTGTCAAGAACTGATTGAACAAGGGTGAGGCGGCCTCCCTCGACAATATCAAGAGTATCGGCATTAAACTAATCTGTACTCTTTGATGCTACACAAAACTTCTTGTTCAGTAAATGGAACATTCAAAGCATGATCAACCATCCATTACCACTAGATCCTCCGTAAATATCAGTGAAGAAACTAAAAATGCCATCTTCAATGACTTTGCCAATCATGTGGCAAGTGCGACGCAATCCACAATCTCGGAAATAAAGCTATATCTACGACGAGAAGAGCAAACTTTCTGGAAATATGCTGAGTTCTCGTCACCTTCAAAAGTATAATCAAGGTGGAAAGATCAGAGCCTTAACAACTTGTTAGAAATTTCAAACTTTGAATTAAAAGCATAACTAGGAATGCCCAGAAACATTGATACTCGGCCATCAATTCAAAACAAACTTCCCAAAATCTCAGTGATAGAGCGCCATGAATTTTCGATCCGAAAAGAGCATGTACCCTATTTTAAACCAACAGATTCTAGGAGAATTGGAAAGTTATCAGATGTATTACAAAGAAAAACATAGAGTATGAGAATCATTAAGGCCCCGTTTGATAACCATTTGATTTTTTATTTTTTGTTTTTGAAATTTAAGCTTATTTTTATTCATATTTCCTACGGTGTATTCCATATTTCCTACGGTGTGCCTATCATTCCTTAAGAAAATATGTAATTGCTAACTAAATTTCAAAAACAAAAACAAGCTTTTAGAAGCTACTTTTTTTATTTCTAAATTTTGGTTTGATTTCTACAAATATAGGTAAGATGTAGATATAAATGTAGAAAAAACATATGGTATGATAGTTGTTATAAGCTTAAATTTCAAAAAACAAAATCTAAAAATAAAATAGTTATCAAACAACGCCTAAACTTTAATTTAAGATTAAGATATAAGATAATAGTGAGATAAAGAAAATGAAACAGAAAAAAATATCATTTATCAGAAATCCACATTACCGTTTGAGCTTGCATTTTACTACGTGAAACTAATGTCACATAGTAAAACAAATAATATATGTTTTGAGGCTTTGGACATCATATCTCAACTCATTTGCATTTCTCTGCAAACTAACTTAACACCAGACTCTCCCACACCTAAACAATGACATTCACAATATAAAAATTTACACTCCAAGAGAGGACGACAGACCGACAGATGGCTTTACATTAATGGTTAATCGTAACGGTAAAATGATCAGCAACATCATCAATATAGCTTCAAATTATAATCATTAGTGATTGGAAATGATCAGCAGCATCAACAATATAGCTCAAATTATTCTCCATTGATCATTAGTGATTGGGAAGGTACCCTCTTGATTTCGACAAAAGTCGAAAATTCATTGCTCATCGGTTGCTTCCATGGCTCTCCATCCATCTGCAGAAATGCATCTTTCCATTCTCCACCTCGAAATTCAAATCGAATTGCTGCAGCCTGCAAGCACATTGTTTACCAACATTTTCAATTTGCAGCAGTTCCGTCTACTCGGAATTCAGTTAACGCTTCGAGAAATGACGTTTTTTTTCCAACC
Organism: Sechiopsis laciniata; assembly: GCA_037833695.1. NCBI lineage: Eukaryota > Viridiplantae > Streptophyta > Magnoliopsida > Cucurbitales > Cucurbitaceae > Sechiopsis > Sechiopsis laciniata. The sequence continues at coordinate 2,871 of JBBMKA010080806.1, read as the reverse complement.
TTGAAGTTTTAACTAACAATTTGGTGATTATGTCACATTACCTGAACTATATGTTTAGCTGAGATGAGCTCTCCCATAACAAGTGATGCATGCCATCCTTGCTTTAGACCAAACACTTCTAGAAGGCCATCATCAACATGTGCCTCAACAAACCCTTTCTAAAAATAAAATGAAAAGGGGAAAAGTAAGCATTTCTTTCCTGGAAGTACAACTGTAGTTTTCAATCTAAGATGATAAAAGTAACAGTAACATATAAGGAGAGCAAATTTGTGAACTTGTGTTCTATACATTAACAGAACGAGGGTGTTGAACTCGGAGCCGTAACAGAGAGGGAGAGAAAGAGAGATAGATTCATTTACAAGAACATGAATTAATGTCAAGTTAACAAAAATTAATAGAATAGGACCAAGTTAACAAAAATTAATAGAATAGGACCAAGTTAACACCTATTCCTCACAAATCACAATAAAAATGGTTATCGTCTAATAGAATACGCAAAATTGTCAAAACTAATGCCCGATAAACAAAAACTTATTTCCTGTTAAAATATAAATTTAGTCCCTCTGCTTTAAAGAAAGTTAGAGTTTAGTCCTCGTAGTTTTAAAAACTAGAGTTTAGCCTCTATGGTTTGAAGAAATATAGAATTTAGTACTTATGGTTTAAAAACTAGAATTTATCCCTAGTTTGATAAAATCTAAAAAATAGTCTTTGCCGTTTCTAATCGTTGGCGAATCAAATACTTATTAGTTAGTTATTCATGAGTTAACAATGAAATTATGAGTTAAGTGACTGATATAACAACAAAAATCATATCATTGAGACATGAATAGTGAGCTCCCATGTACTTAATACGTCATCGATTACGTACGACAAGGACTATAGTTTAGATTTTATAAAACCATAAGAACTAAATTCTAATTTTTAAAACCATATGAATGAAATTCTAACTTTCTCTTATCCAAAAAAAGAAATTCTAACTTTCTTCAAATCATAGGGACTAAATTCTATATTTCTTCAAATCATTAGGACTAAACCATAGTTTTTGAAACCATAGGGACTAAACTCTAATTGTCTTCAAACCAAACCATAGGGACTAAACTCATAATTTACCCAAAAATAAACAATCTTAGTGGTAACACTGGTAAGTGCAGATAAACACTTTTTTTTTGAAGTGCAGCTAAGCAACGTTCCATTATGCAAAGTAAAAAGAAAATAAACTATGTACCTTTTCCATGTACTCTGGAGACAGATCTCCCCATGGATGTCTCCCACTGCCATAGTTGTTGAGATTCAACGCAACCAGTGATCTTACACTGCAAGAAACAATTCACACAATAAGATAAACGCCTAAAGTTAGGAACGATATGGTCTCCCCTCAAATTCAAACTCAACATAATCATACTATGTTGGTTGATAATTAAATTTACACTAACTTATCAGCTTAAACTTTTGGGTTGATTGGTGATTTAATAATAAGTGAGAGGGAGTGTTGGACTATTGGTTGATATAATTAAATTTATCTCAATCTTTCAGCTAAAGTCGTTTCATAAAAGAAGTAAAAATTAAAAACTATCAACTTAAGCTTTTGGTTTATTGGTGATTTAATAAGATTCAACACACTTCAATCCCAACCAATTGGGTATTGGCTACATAAACCATATATTGAAAAACGCTTCAAACCATTGCATGAATAAGAATGACTAGACTACCATGTCTCTTGGCAATCTCCCTTTTCCTCATCACCAGACAAAATCACAGAAAATATTATAAGGTTATACTTGTAATATCTGCTTAGCAATTCAGCTGCTGCAACAATACTTATGCTGCCACGTGACTACTACCCTGTTAATCACTATATTTTTTTATTTTTGATATCCGTTACTATCATATTCCTTTAAAGAAAGGTTCAATAAACCATATTTTGTTTATTTTATAAATCTGATATTGGACGCATGAACTGAAAAAATGCCATTACATATAAAAGTTAGCCAAGAGAGCACGATACCTTGAGGGGATTACAACCTGCTCCCAATCTGAACAATTGACCTTTTTGACATGCATCCTTAGGATGTTTTTAAGGCCCCTACAATCAGAAAAATTTCTTAGAAAATCTGGTTAGCAAATACACACCTAGTGTTCTTACTTAAGGCCTTATGTAGGTGATACGACCCCAGCCATCAAACATGTATATTCCAGGCGCAAGAAGAAAAGTGGTTAGTGAGTGCGTGTGTCACGTGCGTGGAGGAGGGTTTTGTAATTTGGTTAGTATATAAGGGTGTAGGCGGGAATGGGCAGGGATTATGAATTTCGTGTCATTAGGTATCTCTTTGAGATTGGAGAGTGAGAAGCTCTTGAACTTCTTGTAGTTTGTTGAATTTGATAATAAAATTGGCAGATTCTACCAATTTTGGTATCAGAGCGCGGTTTCGTTCGAGAATGACTGGGAAATTGGATCAGCGACTGAAATCTGTGGAAGAAATGGCCGATGGAGTTGCGTCAAAGCAGCAGGGATTGGAATCGCAATTCAATTCGCAGATCGTCAATCTGGAGGAGAAACAGAAAGCTTCGGAAGCTCGAATGGATCTACAATTCGCGTTGCTGAGGGAGGAATTGCGAACTCTATTTTCGCGCAGTGAAGCAGAGGATTCGATCGCGGAAATTGCTTCGTGCAATAAAGGTAAGGAACCTTTGGATTCTGATACGATCAGGAAGATGACTGCAGGGGAGTCGAATTTGCGTGAATCTGGTTTGAAATCGCACGGGAACAGCGCTGTGAAACGAGGATCAGGCGATGCAGGTTCGGTACAGCAGGAGGCGGCAAAGAACGATATTCAAGTTCCGATCAATAAGGAGATTCCTCTTTTCGATATG
>JBBMKA010080795.1:0-14425 GCA_037833695.1 Sechiopsis laciniata | reverse complement strand
TCTGTCGAAATTTTCAGAGATTTTGATTTCAGAAAAGAAAAGAATTAGCTAGTCACTTTGTGTTAAAAATTGTTCAGATTACAACAGAAAGTTCTTGACAATAAATTCCTTGGTTTAATTGGGATCTATTGTCGACATTTCGCGTCCTAGGTTAGTAGGGTATATTTGGGGCGGGGTGTGTCAGTCGATCCAGAGGGATAATAAATACCCATATTATTGATTTAACGGACTTGCTGGTCCATTCAAAACTAATAAAGATTATAACGGACTTGCCGGTCCATGCGATATCGATTACTTGGGTTTGCTGATTTTTGTAAATATTTTTTTGTGTATTTTCTGATCCCTTGCTTTCATATGTGTTGATTTTGTGGACTTGTTGGTCCCGATAGATGATAAATACATCTATTTTGACAAGGGTGGATAATTACTCTTTATTTTGTTTGTATAATAGGTATGGGCATGTTATGTTCCTTAATTTAGTTATGACATGTATGAGTATGTCATGTTTGGTAAATGTAGCTATAAATCTTAAATGTCTTGTTTGGATTAGCTATTAATATTGTGTGAGTTAGATCATAATGGAAATGTGGTGGTGGTGATTATCAGTTATTTGAAGTTAATGCTGCTGAGCTTGTTTGGATCAAAATGATGTGGGAATCTTATTAATTTTTTACTCATGAAGTTAAAGTTTTGACATAAAGCTAAGGTCGATGAACCTATTTGTACTTAAGGAAATTCGAGGTTAAGGTCACTGAGCTTGTTTGGTTTTTAAGTGGTATTTATCTATTCTTGTGTTTGTAGTGTATGACTGCTAGAGTGAATACCTTTAGGGGAATCTTTACTGGGTATATTTCGATATACTCACCCTTTATTATTTAACATTTTTCATGTGTTGGAGCATGCTATGGTGGTTGACTGAGACGGGCTAAGGAAATCATGGACACGATCTTGAGTCATTTTAAATTCCGCATTAGGCTTTGGACCTCATTAATTTTTATTCCGCACTTTGATTAATTTAAACTTTTCTTGTATTAAAAATAATCGTTTCAAACTTTTATTAACAGTTAATGCAAATTTAAGTTATTTTCCAAAAATTTCGCCTCATTCTATTTATTTTGACTCAATGTATTTAATGCATGCATGGTAATTATCTTAAGGTCTAGCTGAATTTTGAGGGTTGTTACAATAATAATAATAATGGATGGTTGAATTATAATCCAATTGAAATCAATAAAATTGATCATCCATATTGATTTTTGGCTAGTTAATCAATTTAATAATTAAGATCTCGTTTGATAACCATTTCATTTTTTGTTTTCTGTTTCTGTTTTTAACTTTTCAAAAATAAGTTTGTTTAATAACCAATTTTGGTTTTTATTTTTAAAATTTTAAAAACATTTTTAAAATATTAAAGAAATCCTAAAAACTAAATAAAGTAGTTTTTTTAAACCAGTTTTTTTTTTTATAGAAAAATGATAAAACACACTACATATAAAGTTCGATCTCGTAAATTTGAGGTTTATTAGATCAATAATATTATAAAATTATTTTATTTTATTTTAATAAATATTAAAAATAATAATTTTTTATTTTTAAAAAATCAAAACAGTTATCAAATATATTTTTAATTTTTAGTTTTTAAAAAATAAAAAAATAAAAAATTGTTTAGTTTTTAAAAAATAAAAAAATAAAAAATTGTTATGTGGTTTTTATTTTTTAAAATTAAAAACTAAAAACAAAAAATAAAAAACTAAAAACAAAAAATAAAATACAAAGTAGTTATCAAATGAAATCTATAAGAATCAATTTTAGAATAATGAATAAGGGTTGATTTTAAAATCGTCTCATCCCACTGGCATTATAAAAAATCAACTAGGGAATTAGGTTCTATTTGATCTTGACATTGGGAAAAAAGTACAAACTTATAATGGATAAGGGTTTGATTTTAAAATCGTCTTGTTCAACTTTCATTTTAAAAAATCAACTAGGGAATTAGGTTCTAGGAAAAAATGTACAAACCTCTATTCGATTTTTATTCGAGTAGAAAAATCAATTTGACTTTTCATCCAACCTTTATATTATATCAATTTATTTTATATCAACTTGACTTTGATCTTTAGTAAATTATACATGATGTTAAGTTTCGTTTCTTTGAGCAGAAACTTTATCTATATGTTTTCTCTATCGGAAAAAACATATAAAAAAAAAAGGTTAGTTTTCTCTTTATCTATTAGTTTCCTCTCTATCGAAAAAATCAATTTATTTTATATCAACTGGTTTCTTTAATCTCCTTTAAAGAAATGAATAAAAAATAATGGAATCTTATGTATTGAGACAAAAACAAAGCTGGAGAGGATGATTTTGTTTTCCTTAATATAAATAGGGATATCTAACGTTAACAAAGAACCAACCAAATTAACAAACTCAAAATTTGCAAGAAGAAAAGGAGGGAAAATGGCGAACCTTCCCAAACAAATCGCGTTGAAATCTAAGTACAACAACAACTACTTGCGCTATGTTAATGAGACTTCACAAATACACTCATTCTTGCAATGTTCTGGAGACAACATTCTAACTCCATATACAAAGTATGAAGTTGAACAAGCCAAATCCAACCCTTCATTCGTCAGCATACGATGTTGTTACAATAACAAATATTGGGTAAGTAAGTCTGAAAACAAAGAAGTTGGATTGTTGCAGAAGCTAAGAAGACCGAGGAAGACAAATCCAAATGGAACTGTACATTATTTCAACCTATCTATGACACTACTAATCAAGCATTTCGTTTTCGTCACATCTATCTTGGTAAAAATGTGTGTTTGGCGCGATCAGATCCTCCTTATACAAATTGCTTGATTGCAAAGGGGTCAACCCCAGATAAAGATCTTTGCGATCTCAGCTCGATCATTGATTGGAAAACTCTATTTTCAATTCCCAAATATGTTGCTTTTAAAACCGACAATGAACAGTACCTCCGATTTTTGTGGTACGAATCTCATCAATATTTGTAATTTTCTTCATCTAATATTGGAGATTCCCATGTTGCAGTGGAGACATTCACAACAAAAGATGGAAACATTCGCCTTAAGTCATATAAAAATGGATTGTTCTGGAGGCGTAGTCCTAATTGGATTTGGGCTGATTCATCCGACACTACAACAAAGAACCTTGACACTTTGTTTATGCCAATAAAAGTGGATAAGGATGTTTTTGCCTTGCGTAACTTAGGAAATAACAACTTTATTAAGAGGCTCACCACTGAGGGCAAAACAAATTGTCTTAATGCTGCTTCATCAACTATTGACCACACTTCATGATTTCGATTGATGGAGCCTTTGATTTCACTTGAAATCTATAATGTAAACCCTCGACCTTCAGATTCAAGGATCTATGACCAAACTCCAATTGTGCTGGCTACTCAAACTGCTTCAAATGGGTTAAAAGTTCCTAACACCATGGGATTGAATTTCAAATACATCGATGAGAAGTCTAGCAAGTGGACTTCCTCTGTTTCTATAAAGTTGGGCATCGAAACAACCCTTAAAGCAGAAATTCCCTTTATTGTTGATGGAGAAATTAAAACATCAGCTGAGTTTTCTGGATCTTACGAATGGGGAAAAACTAAAACAACATCAACGACAATCGAATCGACATATCAAGTAACTGTGCCACCAAAGACTACTGTGATTGTTAGCTTGTTGGCAACAAGAGGTACAAGTGATGTTCCCTTCTCGTACACTCAATGTGACACACTATTTAATGGGGAAACAAAGTTCTATCAACTAGATGATGGTGTTTACAAAGGAATTAATAACTATAATTTCAAGTATGAAACTAAGAGCATGCCAATCAAAGCTTAATACTTTTACACTACTATTGCTGCCCATATAAATGGCATGCTTATCATCTATGTATTTGTGTTTGGTTTGTAATATCTATGTGTAAGAATAAGACTTGTAGCAATGCCTACAATTGTGTTACATTTTGAATCAATATAAGTAAGGTTTGTTTTATGGGTTACGATCTAGAAATAATATCAGATTTAGGGTAGGGGAAGATTCAGAAATTAAAATTTTGGGTGGCGAACAAATTATGTTATACGCCTATAATAAAAAAAAAGTTATCTCTCCAAAATTGTTAAAGGTTTAAATTAATGAACCCACATATGTTGACCTCAAAAATGTTATTAGTGAAAAAAAAAAAATAGTAAATGGTTAAGTCTAGGAAAATAATTAAGAAAATGTTTGTTAGACTTAATCAGTGTCTAAATTAGAAATCAGGTAGGAGAGTTAATTAAATTATTTCCATGAAACCCTTGATTTATTTATTTATTTTCCCATATTTAATAATTAAACAATCTAATTAAATATTAATTTACATTTTCAAATCTTTTTTTTTTTTTTTTTTTTTTTTTTTGAGAAACTACACTTTCAAATCTAGGAGACAATATTTCCTAATAACAAAAGAATATATTCACGTTCAATATCTTTCATTAAAAAAAAAAAAAAAAATTAATTTACTCAATATCTTTATTAAAAAAATTTATATTCAAATGTTTCAGGTGCATCCAAGTGTTAAAATTAAAGTTTGATATTCATCAATAAAAGTCACGATTGCATTCAACAAAAATTGGGATGAGAGGATATTTATTCAAATTACAAGAGAGCATTGGTCGGCATCATCCATGGCACAACGTTATCTCAACTTTATCATCCATCGCAACTAGACGAAAGTTATAAGGTTGGTAGGATATTCATGTATATAGACGAGGCCAACAAAGGCAAAGCTATAAACATAACTTAGGATAGGGATGTAAAATGGATGTACAACAGGGTTGCCGATGGCTGTTGCATCGTGCCTTAGATTATTTAAATAAGTATATAGAGATGCATGAATGCATGGGGATGGATCTGGGATGTACGTTCACTCACCATACGGGGATGATACTATGGACTTACCAATTTGAAATTAGACGTGTTATGAAAACGACAATTAACAATCAATCGAAGAATATAAGAAATGTAAAAGAGAAGATCACATAAATTTACGTGGTTAGTGAATGTTGTGTTAGCTATTCCACGGACAGAGATGACACAATTTTATTTAGGAGGGGTCGAAAATACAGAATGAACATCATGGGAGCTAGGGTTTAATTCGAATTTATATAGTGTACTCTCATTAAACTATATTACAGATAAAATACAAATACATAAAAGTCCATATACGAAAATAGAAAAGACATTACATATTTTGTTTAGGTTTGGGCGATATTAAAAAATAAAGTCATATTAGAAAATCTAGAATGAACATCATAGAGGCTAGAGTTTAATGCGAGACCTCCAACTAATTAATTGTAAAACATCAAACAATTCAAGGCATATCTCAACAAGATAGTTTGGAGGTCCTTGTAAAAACGACCCATCGTCTTCCATTCTTTAAAATATAGACTTTGAATGACTCACCACATCAGGTGCGCAACCATGGTAAAAATCGGCCGCTTGATACATAGATTAAAGTTTGATTAATTGATTTAAAAAATGGAGTAAATAATAGAGGGTAGAATTCCCCATTTTTATAATATAAATTGAAGATTGAAATTAAATGGTTAGTGAAATTCCATAGTTGTTGGGCTCTCTGTCCTTATACTCAACATTTGTGGTCAAAGTTGCCATTCTTAACATAAATATTATTGGTGCTATATTGTGGATGACTTGGTTGGAGGGAAACGAGAGGATCTTTAATGCTGGAAAAACACCATTACAATTGCGGTTTCTTCGTTACAAAAATTAATTTATTTCTGCTTCTTATTCTTTTTTATTTATTTATTTATTATTCTTCGACTTCCATATTGCTCTCAATTGGTGTATTTATGTAATTCTCTAGTATGTTTCTTACTTATCTTTCGTCTCGAATGAGAGTAAAAAAAGGCATACGCCATATTAATGACAACTATAGACCAAAAGCTATTTTAAACAAACTGAAAATAATCTTGGTACATGATTATGAAAATGGTATTGATATTAAAAAAAAAAAAAAAAATCTAATGATTTTCTACACCATTGGACTTCTGATATGCCAAACTTGTTTCAAGGAAATGTGCTGAACCTCGTACTCATAGGGATTGAGAAAATAAAGAATTTGTGTATTTAAAAGAAAATATATAATCAAATTTATACATGAAAAAAAAGAAAGAGACCACTGGAATGAAATGATATTGTTTAAATAATCCCTACAAATGTATATGATATATATATACATATATATACAAATTGTTACTTTTTTTTTTTTGAGAAGAAAAAATTGTTACATTTAAACACTCATAAATCCCTAGAGATGTAATATTAACTGTGAAAATTGTTTGAAGTTCAACATTGACCTTAATTTTCACTCAAACAACCACTAATATATTGTGTAAAATTTTGATGATGAAATTGATGTTGACATACTAAACTTACCTACCATGGAAGCATAAATAATAAATTGAGCCTACCTTTCACTACTATTTTTGGTAACAAAGATGAAAGCCAAAAATTACTTGAAACGACAACACCAACACAACAATGAACACTGGGAGTGAAGTTCTTAATTTTCCTACAACCTCACTCTTTCTAACTTAAATAGTAGAATTTTCTTAACGGAAGAGTGAGTATAGGGGACCAAAATTGAAGAAAGTTCTATAATTCTCTCTCTATTTGTTGTATAATCAATAAAATCACTAAATATTATTTTCTACCATGAAAGAAAAAACAATAAGATTATTACAAAAAGGTTATGGAGTTTACTCACATCATGGACCACCAAATCAAGATTAAAATAAATTAATAAATGGAATATTAATTTGTTACAATTTGATTTAAAATTTAATATTATTATTTTTCAATGGTTATGCGTTATTTAAATATGGATACATTTAATTAAATCATATATTGAATAGTTGTTTTAGGATACTAAACAAGGCTTAGTTTAAATAGGTTAATTCAATCCCGCCCTCGATCCAGCCCCCCACCCCTCAGTTTCATGCTGTTTTGCATGAGGAAATTTCAGCCAAGTGGAGAAGGTCGTCTCCCCTCTCTAATCTCGTTGCGAAGCCGCTCTGTCACGGCTGCTAGTCGCCGGTGATTCGTCTATCGCCGCCGCCGTCATTCGCGTGCCACCTAGTTCAAGTTCTTTATCTTCTTGTGTAAGACTAAGGCAATTTGGAAAGCTTCAAGTGTGTTGATTCTTGAAGACTTTGAGAGATCTTGGAAACTTGTCGGATTTCTAAAGGAATAGAAGATTGAAGACTTCTATTGGCATTGGATTCTCTCAAGGTAGTTATATTTCCTAAATTTCATTGTGTATTCCTTGTAATTTCTTACTTTGTTCTTGGCATCTAGGTTTTGTTTATTGTTATTTTTTCTCAAATTTCTTGTTGTAAGGAACTTGCAATTTGTGATTAATATCTTTATAATATTGTCTAAAGCAAAGGAAATAAAACTCTTTTGCTAGTGGAATAGGATGTTTGTCGAACCACTTAAATCGAGACTTCTTAATTGATCATTTTATCACTATTTACTGTTTTGGAACTTTTTCAAAAACTATTTGAAATTTTCGAGCAACTTATATATTCACTTTAAATGCTTAACATGTAAAGAATAGGTCTTGGAGAATTTATAGCATAATTAATTAATTTCTACATTCTCCCACTTTTTCCATAAACACTTCACCAATGTTATAATGGAAAACAAAACACATGGATTATTGCTATAAGTCCTCTTAAAGTGGAGTATTATCTTCCATACATCACAATGCATAATGTTTCTCTAACACAAACCAACTACTTTAATGAATAAGTCATACGTTTATTCAACGCCCATATTGAAGTAATAGTTTCTCAACGCTAAATATGGATGAGCACAACTAAATGAGAAAACATGAACTAATTAAGAGTTTCAACAACTGAATGGGTATAATGAATATTGACATAGAGGAACCAAATTTAATTCTGATTACATGATCCTTAAAAATTCTTTAGTAGCCTGTGTTTAATCGATGAATCAGCAATCATAAATTTAGTGCTAATGTGTTTATATAATAATAAGCACTTTCTTATTATTAACATGTTCTCCAATGACTAAGTATTTAATGTCGATATGTTTACTTTGACTACAACTTTTATTGTTCTTAGCTATAAAAACAACAGCTAATTAAGTTGTAACAGTACATTCGTAATGGCATAAAATAGAGTCAACAACTCTAAGCTCGAAAATGAAAACTCTTCAACCATACACCATGTGAGGTAGCTTCAAAACATGATACAAACTCCATATTTTGATTTACCTCCATAGTGGAAGTAGTAATTCCTAAATATGTTGTTTTTAAAGGCGACAATTGGAACGGATCCCATCAATATTTGCAGTTTTCTTCATCTGATATTGGAGATTCTTTTGTCGCAATTGAGACATTCATAACAACAATGGAAGCATTCGCCTCAAGTCATACCAGAATGGATTGTTCTATAGGGTAAGTCCTAATTGGATTTGGGCTGATTCAAACGACACTACAACAAACAATCCTGACACTTTACCTTCTTTTTTCACACTTTATTTACACCAATAAAGCTGGGTAAGGATGTCGTTGCCCTGCGTAACTTGGGAAACAACCATTTTATCAAGAGGCTAACAGCTGATGGCAAGACAGATTGTCTTAATGCTGCTGCAGTGACTATTGACAATTCTTCTCGATTGCAGTTTGTGGAGCTTTTGCTTTCACGTGAAATCACCATGTAAAGTTTCGACCTTCAGATTCAAGGATCTATGACCAATCTTCACTTGTGTTGGCTACTCAAAAGTTTCAAATCGGTTACAAGTTCCTCACACTATGAGCTTGAAATTCTCATACACGGATGATAAGTCTAGTACATGAAATTCCTCTGTTTCTATAAAGTTTGGCATTGATACAACCTTTAAAGCAGGAATTCCCTTCATTGTTGATGGAAAAATTGAAATATCAACCGAGTTTTGTGGATTATACCAATGGGGAGAAACTATAAAATCATCAAATACAATTGAATCTACACATGAAGTAACTGTACCCTCAATGACTAGGATGATTTTCAGCTTCTTAGTAACAAAGGGTACGAGTAATTTTCCCTTCTCGTACACTCAATGCGACTTACTCAAAACTGGGGAAATAAAAACCTATCATCTGAATGATGGTGTTTATGTCAGCAATTTAATCACAAAACATAAATATGTCTGATAAGAAATCAATAAACAAGATAAAACATAATTGAGTAAATGGAGAAGGAGGAGACCAGATATATAATGGTTCGGGAATATTCCTAATCCACTGTCGAACCCAAAACCCAGTTTCTATTACTCACATAAACAAATTGGAGGAGAAGGGAGAACAAAAACCATAAACCTCACCAAATGCTCTACATCTCTAATGTCTTTCTCAAAGAAAAACTCACTCATAAGGATACTTAAATAGGGTGTTACAAATTGAGCCACAAAAAACCCTAACTCACAAGGCCCAAATGGGAATACAAAATTACCCCAAGGTAACAACATTTAACCTATGATAAAAAGGTTAAATACACAAAATTCCTTAATACAAATATGTGAGTCACAAATCAATAGTTTACACAAATATTAATAACTATAGTTTCAAATATGAAACTAAAAGCATCTAAGTTTAATACTTTTACACCACTACTACCCACTAGTTCGAATAAGGGTTTGTTGCATCTTTTATGTACATAAATGTTATGCTTATCGTCTATGTATTTATGTTTGGTTTGTAATTTCTATGTAAGAGATTAAAATTTGTTGCTATTCCTACAATTATGTTAAATTTAGAATCAATATACGTATGGTTTGATTTATGGGTTAATGTCTAGAAATAACATCATAGCTTGTGTTCTTTTTTATTTTTTTGATTTTTTTTCTTTTCTTTTTTTGAGTACAAGTTGAGAGAGAAGAGACTACAAACCCCACAAAAAGGGTTCGACTGTTCTCAAGTAAATGAGAGTCAAATACTAATTCTCGGTATCAAATCTGTGACATAATATTGAACTGGATTTTCACCAAACAATAAAATTATCAGGCCACCGTTTTATTCAATAATATGGTTTACTTTCTAATATTAAAAAACAAAAAAAAATGTTTTTCTTAAAATAAGTTGAAGATTTAAATTAACACGCTCACATATGTTGACCATAAAAAGGTTATTTTTTCAAGTACAAATTGGGGGAGTGGACCACAAACCTTATATAGAGGGCACAACAACTCTAAAATAAATGAGATTGAACTTGTGAGTGTAGTGTTAAACTGGATTACTACCGAAACAATGAAATTAATGCGTTACCAACCCTTTCGGTCACTGATAAAAAGGTTATTACTGATAAAAAAAAAAAAAAAAAAAATAGGAAGCTGGTATATTATAGACTTTTTTATTAAAATCTTGTAGCCTTAAAATACCCATAATAAGTTAGCGATAGAAAATGTTGAGATATGGGATACAAAAAAAAAATGCCGGTATGAAGAAATAAGTTTAAATAAGATGAAAAATCAAATATGCCCGATGATATTTGATTTTAAAAGTTGAAACCATGGTTCTCAATCTCTTCACTTTTGGTTCATTTTTTAAATAAGTTTTTGCTACCTCAATTTTCCTTACCTAACAACATGGACGTAGTTATTATAAATGAAACTCTTTAACCACTGTTCGATAACTATTTGATTTTATCGAATGGATCAGTGGCGTAGTGGTTTCATTGTTTGATTGTAAACTAGTTCAACACCAACATTACAGATTCGATCTCGAGAATCGGTATTTGTCTCCCTCCTCTAATATGTACTTAAAAAAAAAAAAAACACTATTTGATTTTTTATTTTTGTTTTTGAAAGCCTATAAATACTATATGAACTCATAATCTTCATTACTTTGATATCTGCATTTGGCTTGTGTTTTTAAAAAACCATACCAAAAATTAAAAATTAAAAAAATAGCTTCAAAATACTTATTTTGATTTATGGAATTTAGTTAGATTTCACATATTTCTATAAGGGAGGATGAAATCATAGGTAGAGAATTTGAATAAATACAAGTTTAAATTTTAAAAACAAAAAACCAAAAACCAAATGATTATCAAACGAAATCTTAACTTTTTGGTTACTCAAGACCCTCTTTACTACTTTGTCAAGATATTTTGAGAAACTTTTTTTTTTTGGTTCCCTTCTATTTACTTCCAGTACAACCAATTTCACCAAACAACCCCATATATATGTCCCTATTATGAATCCCTATAAATTGGAAGTAATTAGAGGTTCGAATTTCCTCAAAATTTTAAACTAAAAAAAATGATCCAAGTCAAATTTTCGGCCAAGAATTCTTTCTTGCTTTTAGCCAATTAAGAAAATGGTATAATAAATCATGTCAACTCCAAAATGAATAATTGGTAAATATATCATTATAATCCTTCATTCAAATTACAAAAAAAAACACATTTTGCAATCTATATTGTACAAAGCAGTAATTGAAAATAAAATGACACCTAGTTATTTCTTTTTGTAGCTCTTGGATTCTTCTTCCTTGTTTTTCCTTCTACCATTGCCACAACCCAGACAGGTTTTCCAATCCGAAAAACAAGACATCCAAAGTCCGGCGTTCCCAACGTAGGAAGAATTCTCAAAAGTGGCAAATTGTTTTCCTTGAGGAATTCTTCCTGACAGCTGATTTTGTGAGAGATTCAAAGTAGAAAGAAACGTAAGAGAAGTCAACTCATAAGGAATGTTACCGATCAGTGTATTTGAAGAAAGGTCTAATGATTCAAGATTGGTCAGATTGCCAAACGACATAGGAATCGACTTTGGTATCTCTCCACTGAAATCGTTACTCGACCAATCGATAGCTTTGAATGTCTTTCGTATTTTTTCCAACTTTTGCTCTGACCCTTTTAATGTTACCATCAATGAGTCATCATAAGATGGAACTGGAAATATCCCCAGAAAAGTTGTTACATTTCAGTAACAAAAATTCAAGATTAGTCATGTTGAACAAACAAGATGGAACTATGCCACTTAAGTTATTGTTGGACAAGTCAAGGAAAGGTAGGCAGATCGAAGGATGAACGTTTCCACTAAGCTGGTTATTTGAAACAATAAAATCTTCCATTGTTGATGGCAACAACATTGGAAAGGATAGCTCATTAAACCTGTTAAAATCAAGAGATCGATAAGGTTTTTAGATTAGGCAAAGCAAGGAGGACATCCATTATTCCTGAGGATAGAAAGTTGTTAGAAAGATCCAAGGTACTCAAATTCTTCTGATGTCACAAAAAGTCCGGGAATTTATCTAATTTAATACAATGCAAACCGATAGATGAAAGATTGGTGGAGTTAACGTTGGTCGAGAGTATCGAAAGTTGGCTATTATTAGAAATATCGAGCGATGTTAGACTTCGGATTCGGAACAACTTGTCCAAATTCAAAACCCCGCTGAAATGATTGAAACACAATTTTAAATCTTTAAGATTCATTTATTTATAAATTGACTAGGAGATTTCACCTTGGAAGTCATTAAAGCATAAATCAAGAGACTCTAATGAGTTGAACCTAAACTCCCCCATCAAACTAGAGAAATAGTTTTGATAGAGAGTCAAATACCTTAAGCTGGGGAGTTCATACAACCAAGAGGGTATGGCACCAGTGAATATGCTCAAATCTAAGTAATAAAGATTTGGAAGTGTATTATTATTATCTCCACGAACATTTTCAATTTTGCCATTGAAGTTGGAGTTACCAAGGTTTACAAAGCTCAAGCCCTTCGCCTTAATAATCGAGTTGGGAATCCCTCCAGAAAAGTTACATCCACTAAGTTCCAAAATTTCAAGGGATTTGCTCCAATTAGATATGGGCAGATTTCCATTCAACTCAATGTTATATAAAAGTTGTAACATAAGTAAATTGGGACGACTCAAAATGGGGTCTGGAAATTTTCCAATCAACGAGCAAAAATAGAGACTAAGAGAAGTTAGAGAGCGAGAGAAGTTCATGAAAGAAGTGACTCTAATGTTAGAAAGATTTACACCATCAAATGTAATATCACTACTACAAATAGCACATATCATGACTATAATTTATAGTCATAAACACCTTTCATGACTAAAATCAAGAGTCATTGTATCCGCTGTCACGAAAGGTTAAACTATGACACTATAACAAAAGTGTCATGTTAGAACCAATTATGACACTATGTTATAGTCATTGATGAATTATTAATGACACATATACGAAGTCATTGATAAAGTAATAACGACAAGTTAGAAGTGTCATTATAGATTCAGTTATGACATTTTATTATAGTCATGGTTAATCCATTAGTGTCAAATATACATAGTCATGATTGAGTTATTTATGACATTTTAATTTAGTCATGATTGAGCCATTTATAACATTTTATTATAGTCATGATTGATCCATTAATGACACATATACATAGTCATATATATCATTATATTACAGTCATGATTGATCCATTTATGGCAATTTATTTATATCATATTATCAGTTTGTATAACACTTTTTTATTCCTATTTACAACCAATTTTGTTAGTGTTTTTACCGGTAAAAAAGGATTAACGTCTAGCCACAAATCTAAACACAATATATTCCAACAAATATGACTTCACATATAACTTGAACAATTTGTACATTACAATTGAACAAAAAACATTCATGGTAATAAAATACACTTGTTAATCTTTAAAATGTCTACATAGAGTTTAAAACTAGAAAGTTTATGACATCACAAAAAAGTGTAGTCCACTATCCATATGCGAAGTATACGTATGTTAACAACTAACACGATAATTAGAGATGTAAACGATCCTCACTTTGAGCAAAGTACCTACATAATATAGTAACAAAACTTTGAATTAGAAGTTGTAATGAAGATAGAAGTACTCATGATATTTTCACATTCATATTAGATAACAGTTATTCATTTGTTCCAAAAACTAAACTTCATGCAAAGTTTTATTACAAGAAAAAGTAGAAGTAAAGCACGATACCTTCAATGAAAGGATTTGGAGGTGAGAATGTGCAAATAAAGAATAAAAAACCTACAGAAAAATAAACAAATTAGCAATAAAATTTTCTTATGTTTCTTTCTCTCCTTTTTCAGTGATCTAAAACAAGTGGTAAATGAAAATAGGACTAGTGCCCATGAAAAATGATACATTGAAAAGCATATTTAAGTACCTGGCCTGGTCACTAAGAATGCAAGTGGCATGAAGCCTAGCCTACCAGTCCATTAGAAAAAAGTGAATAGAAGAAAATTCTCGAGCTCAAGTGCAAAAAATCGGGATAAAATGAAGAATGAAAGTGGCATGAAGCCTACCAGTCCCTTTGATGCTAACTGCATTTCACCAACAATATGT
>JBBMKA010080774.1:0-14426 GCA_037833695.1 Sechiopsis laciniata | reverse complement strand
TTGTTAGATAAAAATTTCAACCCGAAGATATCTGACTTTGGCTTGGCCAAGCTTGATGAAGAAGACAATACCCACATAAGCACTCGAATCGCTGGAACATAGTGAGTCACCCTGATTATATTATTCGTTTTGCTAAACCTAAGCTGTTTTTTTCTTCTAATTTAGTGCCTAAGGACTTAGCATATCATAGTCATTAATAAATAATCATAAAAGAAATTAGTTTTTTTTGTTTTAGCTCTTGTTGGCTATGAACCATACAAAACCCCAAGCCTAACCCACCCCTTGGGAACAAATAATAAAATAGTTCTTTGTTGTCTAGAAATTTATGGAGTTCAAATTTCTTCTGGTTTTGGCTTGGTATGATTACAGTTTGACATTTTTGCTCCAAACATAATAATGTTATATGAAGTTTTGGAATTTAATTGTTCTGATCCTGCAAATGTAAGATTAGAAGTATGTATGCCTAATATCATACTTTTGCAGTGGCTATATGGCACTAGAATATGCAACGCGAGGCTACTTAACTGATAAAGCAGATGTTTATAGCTTTGGTATCGTGGCATTAGATATAGTTTGTGGAAGGAGCAACAATATGTATCGGTCGAAGGATAAGTGTCTTTATCTTCTTGATTGGGTAACATGCAGTTTGTTATGTTAATTTTTTTTTTATTTGACTTGACCAAATTAACAAAAAGGCAAGGAAAGTATTTCATTTCTCTTACTTCTAATGCAACACCTAATCCTTACTTTTGTTGACTCTTTCTATGCTATTTTTAATTACTTACTTCAAAACAGTTTCTGTTTTTCCATTTACTTCTACTCACTGCAATAATTTACTCAGTTAATCTATTCTCTGTTGTCAGGCACTTGTATCGAAAGAGAATGACAGTTTAATGGAGCTAGTTGATTCAAAGTTGGGCTCGGACTTCGACCAAGAAGAGGCAATGGCTATGATCAATATTGCTTTCCTTTGCACCAATGTCTCTCCCTCTGCAAGACCTACCATGTCCTCAGTCGTAAGCATGCTGGAAGGTAAGGTCCCTGTCAGTGAGTTTGTTTCTGATCCAGATGACATGAGAAAAGAGATAACCGCAATGTGGACCCTCGTTCAACAAAACGAGAAAATAACAGATGACGAAGACGAACGCAAGGCAGAAGGTGCGTCACTTTTGGGCATACAATCTACCTATTCTTCAACATCAACGAAGGGTAGAAACGAGGGTCTCGAATAACATCCATAATGGTATGTACAAGAAATGTTTAATTTTTGAATTCGTGGTGTGATCAATAAAATGGAAGGTGATAAAAAGGCCAACTCCTTTAGCCTTAGAAGTTGTTATTCCTTTACCTGGGAATATGATTTTGCTTGATATATTGGTAGAACATCAAGGCATTCTTATGGCCTATTTGGTTGGATAGAAATCAACGCATCTCCAAAGATAAGCATTGATATTTTGAATTTTTTATATGCTATGTTTACACTTATTTTTTTCTGTAACTATAATCTTACATCCCTCGACTTATGATTCTCTTTTTGTACATTTCATACTATTGATGAATTTTTTATATGATTCCCTTTTGGGTTGAATTGGATTATATTTATTTTTTATTTTTATATCATTTTGCAAAAATCTTTTTCATATCATATTATCCTACAAAATCTTTATCATTGAGCCAAACGTTCCCTAGAGAATATAAAACTCTTATTTAAAGCAATTGATACTTGTTTTTGTTTAACAACATTCTCAAATAACACTTGAAAACTTTTTGTTTCATTTAATAGGAAAGTTTCGACATAATTATTTTGATATATATGTATATATAGTTTATGATACTTAAGAAATTAGAATCTAATATATGGCTGATTACTTTGACATAAAATCATCACTATGAAACACTTGAATTTATATAAATGTATATTAACAAATTTGAGCTATTATTGAGAAAATGCGGTCTGGTCTGTCATTAAAGTTCGTGAAATTATTGTATTCTTGGCTGGATACGATTGAAAAAAGTTTCCTCTAAAGTAAAGTTCATTTCTCTTTTTTTTCCTTTTGTTATAAAAGTAAGGTTAATTTGTCGAAATTTGTTTAAAAAAAAAGAAGTAGTTAATTTGTCGAAATTGATATAGATATATAAACAAAATATTGTATCATTTTTTTACTCACAAATAGCGAAGAGATGTCGGCAACCCTTGTAGTTGCTTTTTTCCTTTTATTGTGCTCTCCAACCGCTGCCCAAGAATCAAGATTGCCTCGTTCCGAAGGTATTCATATTTTATTCTAAAATACTCATAAATATTTATATATTTTTTTGTTTTCTAACAAATCTGTTGGAGATTCCAACTTTTCTTTAAACTTAATTAAACCTATTAATTTTAATAGAATTAATGTTATTCAATTTAAAATAAGCATAAAATTTGTAGGGATTAAGGTAGGTTTCTATATTTTAGTGATTGTGTATCTAAATCAAACATTTTTGCCCTTATTTAATTTTAATTACTAAGTTTGATAAAATTGTTAGGAACCTGATAAAATCTTAACTAAGATAATGCTTAGATTAATTTAAAATTCCAATACATTTGTAATTTGATTATTCGGTTTTGACATGATTTTAACTTTTTAAATAAAATAATTTAAGAAAAAAAAAAAGAAACACGACATTTAAAGTTGATTTTGAAGTATAAGAACGTGATGAGATATGCTTTGACCGATTGAATGTCCTACAATTAGTTAGTCGGGGTCTCGCTGTCCAGTCACAAGCGGGGATCTCGCTGTCCGGTTAGTGAGTGGAAATTCGCGGGCAATGCTCCTGAAACCTCTATAAAATTTGTATTTGTTATTTAATGAGCTTTTATGTATTTTTGGACATGTTATCTGTAATAGAGTTTAATGAAAGTGACTATATAAACTCAAATTAAAATCATCTCCCTCTCTACTCGTGGACTAGCTAACACAACATTAGTAAATCACGTAAAAATTTTGTGTTGTTTTTTTTTTCTCTCGTTTTCTCTATTTTCGATTGCTCGTTGATTCTATTTTCATAACCGAAGGAGACATAAACTACTTTTCCCAGAACTCAATAATTTTTTTTTTTCAATTTATTTTCTCCTCAGACGTGCTTGTGGTTGCAGTTAATTAAGGTATTTGCAAAAGTTCAGCAGAACTTTGGGGTGCCTACCACGGTAGGATAGCCCTTTCAAAGAAATAGTGGTATAGAATTTAATTAAATTTTGAGTTAAATTGTACCAATATCCTGTCAAGTTTGATTATTTTTAGTTTTAAGGGTGTGTTTGTTTTTTGGTAAAAAAATAAAGAGGGATAAACAACCATTTTTTTAAGAATCGCTTTGTTTATATTTGTGGTAATTATCCTTTTTTTTTTAAAAAAATAATCAATATATTTATTAAGAACCAACCATATCGGAGCAAACTTGCTCCTCAACAATCACAACGGCAATCGCCGGGGGGAGATTCCCCCGACCCAAAATATAATCAAGATCTTGAACAGTCGAAACATCTAGAGAGCTACATAAAAAAGCTTGAGGAGGGTAGAGTTTTGCGAGCATATCAGCCACACGATTACAATCTCTACCACAAAAAGAAAAGGAAATGTCCCTAAACAACAAGGTCATAGCCCAAATATCAGCGACAACATTGATGTTCAGTTACGTCTTGGGAAATACCATTAATGAGACTAACAAGCAATTTAGAATCAGATTCCACCAAAATCAGAGGGATGAGATCTAGGCCACTATCCAAAAGATGCTTGGACCTTCCCAAACAACGCCACTCCTTCCATAACAATTGTTGAAGAAGCTTTATAACCACCTTTAGAGCCCCACATCATCACCTTGCCCTCACAATCACGAGCCATCCATCCAATGTCCCCTTTGCCACGTTTTGCCAACCAGGAGCCATCCACATTAAGCTTATTAGAGCCTTGCAAAGGCGGGCTCCAACTTAATAGAGCCTTGCAAAGGCGGGCTCCAACTGCTACGAACTCGACCCTTAATCACAGGCTTGGAGATCTCAACCCCTGAAACCACATACAAACCATAAGAATGAAAGAAAATTAAAATGATAGACATTACACTCTCTTTTTTAGCCTTAGATTTATTATGCAACACAAAACTTCGATAGTTTCCATAATTGCCATATTATGATTATAGCTTTTGACAAATCCACACTAGGAATCTTAGCACAAATCCCCTCTAGAATAATTCCCCCGAGCAAGCATTCCTGAAAAAAGAAACAAAATCAGTTAAAAAATGAAAAATAGACATCCACACATGGACGACAAACTTGCAGTCCTTAATCACATGTAAATTTGTTTCATTCAACATCTCGCATAACAGGCAACAGTTATGTATATCAATTCTCTTCGACAAAATATTGACTATTGTCGGAATCACATTTTTCAAGATATTCCAAGCACCCAACTTGACCTTGGGAACCACCTCCACCTTCCAGAATGATTTCCACATCTTTGTTGTCTAGGAATCGTCTGAGAGAGAAGCCTCTTTTGCTCCATATAAATTCTTTGCTAAGTGGTAAGCACTTTTTACACTAAACAACAAATTCGAATTAGGATTTCAAATAATCTCATCAAGCCTTTCAAACGACCCCAACAAAATACCACAAATAGCGTTAGCCTCTTCTCTAGAGAAGATTGACTTAATTAGATTCGTCAATCTTTAACCATTCATAATCTTTCATCAAATTTCACACTATATCTTAAAGAAGATTATGCGTAAATAAATTATTGGATGCCAAAAATTTCAAGGTAATTCTCAAAAAAAAAAAAATTAAAGGTAAATTTTTTTGGATCCCACATTACACTCTCCCCTTTTCTTTCCTCTTTTTACTTTTTTAGAAAAATATTTGGATGCATGCTGGGTACCAACCAGCTTTTCTTGTCCAACAACGTGGAATTTTCTTAACCTTACTCCCTTTTTTTTTTTTTTTTCTCTTTTTATAAGATTTTCTCTCTTTTTTTTCGTATTCAAATTTTTAATTGTCATCCTACCTTTTTTTTTTTTCCACTTTCTATTAGGAGGATGTATTTATTTGGTTTTTATTTATAAAAATTCTCCTTATTTTCTTAATTTTGAATTTATTATATTTTTTTAAGTTTGATCTCTGATCTTCTCATATTAGATGAATTAGTTTTAACTTGCACTTTTATTTCATTGGAATGAAATAAATATGACCACTAGTATGTTCTTTAGATTTTTTTAATGAATGAATGGGAATGTTTCGTTTCTTATTGTTTCAAATATTTACAATCAATTTCTACAAAATAAAATAAAATGTTATTTTCAAACAATATTTTTTTTAATTAAGGATTAGTTCAATTTATGATGACCGGCTACTTAAAAAATAATTTCATACGAGTTTTCTTGACATCGAAATGTTATAAGTTAGACGAATTAATTGAATTTGGACATTTATGGCTATCTTTTTGTTTTTAATTTTCCCAATTTTGTGAATATTTTTATAATTCAGTTTGGGGACTATAAGGTTGATTTTAAATTTCAATTGTTTTAAATAAACTTTTAAATATCTAATTAATTGAATATGTTTTGAGTTCAACTACTATTGAAGAGATTAAATTGAACCATGATATTTTCGTTTATAATATACGTGTTTGTCGTATTGATATTTTATCAATTAAATTTAGTATGTTATATTTTATTAATTGATATACAATTTTTAAAATTAAATTTAGAACAAATATCAATGGTAGTGATTATAATATAAGCATGAAAGTGTAGAAATCAAATATTTTTTAAGAAAATGGAAAGTGAACTTTATTATTAGGAAAAATTACATTTTAGGTCCTTAGGTTTAAGACTTAGTTTGAGTTTGGTCACTATGTTTCAAAAATAAACATTTTTACTCTTAACATTTCAATAACACTCATTTTTTGTCCCTAGGTTTAGAGTCTAATTTCATTTTTGGTCCATTTATTTCAAAATTGAACACTTTTATCGATAACATTTCAATAATATTTACTTTTAGTCTTTGTATATTTTTTAATTTACTTTTATACCAATTTTTTTTTTTTTTTAAATAAATTCACATCAAAATTAAACTAATTATTTCATCAATATATTAATATTTAAAATTAACTTAGTCATTATTTTAGTTAACTATACATCATGTTATTGATGTTTTTGTTATTTCAATGATTAAAATCAAGAATTATTAAAATTCAAAGCTAAATTATTGTAATTTTGAAACATATATATAGAGAGAGAAAAACTAGACCCAAAGTATAATGACTAAAAATATATTTTTTCATTGATTTTATTAAATTTTCTACTAAAAAAGAGAGGAAAAAAATATATTGTTATTACTTTTATTTCACCATAGTGAATGTAACGACCCGACTTTCTAAGGACTCTAATGAAGACATTACTCATGCATGAATTGAGAAAAATATTAAGATAAAACAGGCACGACATGCATTTCATAAGAGAAATAAAACAGATAGTTCCAAAAGCTTAAAACAGTTCTAAACAGAGTTTGGGATCCCATGAAAAGGAGTAAAAACATAGAACAGCAAAACCAAGTCCAAAACTAAAACAGAATATGAGTTTGAAATGCTAAATGCGATAATATAATGCAGAAGATAATGACGTTGTGCACATGATCATACAGTTCCGCAGTCAGCCACCTCGATGTGCTCTCATACCTGAGAGTTGTAAGGGATGAGTACATATATAAATAGATATACCCAGCAAGAAGTTCATTATAGGGGAAATCATGCAAGCACTAACAGGACTCGAATACTCGAGCTAAGAACAACATGCCGAAACAACATGGGCACACACGGGTGCTAAAACAAGTCATTTGACCTCTGTCAGGTAAGGACCAAGAGTGGGGGTAACACACAGGTTCCCTAAGCCTCGAGTCGGGATACGTCCCATAACGTGTCTGGGGAGACATACACGAATGTCTCGGGGTAGCCTGACCACTGTCAGGGACCCGCCACGAGTGAAGGAGACACACAGAATTCCTAAACCTCGGGCAAGACAACGACATTCAGGTCGTGTCAGTAAGGGCATACATGAATGTCATGCAATCACCTGAGCATATCAGGGAGGGCTACGAGTGAGGGAATCACACAGAGTCCCTAAACCTCGGGCAAGGGGCATCATCTGCTAACCCCGGGCATGTGGGGACCGACTGCCTGCAGCAACATCTCGAAATACATGCAGGCTCACTGACAGGCATCCCTCCGCGCCATCATCTATCTCAATGGCCTCTTCCGGTAGTGTCGGGGTCAAAAGAGTCGTGACAGGCTCCCCTTCTCACGTACCGGGTCAGTGTAGTAGCTGTCGGGGTCAAGCGGGTCATGACCGGCTCCCCTTCCCACGTACTACAGCAGAAAACGAGTAAACGTACACAACAAGGCACATGCAACTTAACAAATGTGATAGAACAAGATACAGCTAGTAAGAAGCACATGAGTCCCTAAACTAGCACATGGTTCACAGTGTGGCCCATGGCCTAAAATACCACAATATATTACTATATGAAATCCTACAGTCATTTCGAGTCAACAACACACAATAGTGCATAGTCATATGCATGTAACAGCAAGGGAACTAGAACAAGATCAATCTCTAACACACCAAACATAAACAGAACACTCATGGCATAAATAATCAAGGCCAAACATGCATTTTACCGTGCTATAGTTCAAAATACCCTAGTCATACCACTACTTGCTATGAAGTTGCCACACCCAACTCATAATGAAACCTCTTACCTTTTCCGACGACTTGACCGAACACAAAAAATAAATTCCGCTAGCTAAGAATGGTTCCCAGGTCACCTAAACATAAAACTGCCGAGAAATCAACGAGCCACAAACAAGGTTAGGATCATGGAAACGAGGGGAAGCTACTATTTGGAAACACCTCCTCGGAGCACGGCGGCGGTTCAGTTGACGCCTGGTTGACGACGGGGCTGCGGTGGTTCGTCGGTGCTGCGTGGCGGCGTTGTTGAATAAAACCATGAACGACGGTGTTGAACAGAGCTCACACGCCCAGGCATCGGTGAACCACACGAACGCTACTCGTTCAAGTGTTGGGACGACACGTGGCGTTGATCGGAGATGCACAAGGAGCAGTTGGGTGAGCGCCACGTGGCAGGCGACAGTAGGAAAGGTTGGGCTATGGGTTTTTGTGAGCATATCTCAAGGGAAAGGGGGGGGGGGTGTTTGACGACTTGATGGATTTTTTTTAGAGGAAGAAAACACTATTCACTCTTTAAATATAAAAACAAACTTCCCTTTTGATGAAAGGTCCCAAAATGCCCCAAAACCCTAAAACACATAACCTAACATGGAAAAAGGCTAAAATACATTTATTTTTAATTGAAAAGCATATGGATTTAGACTAGCAACCAAGGGAAACACAATAATAACAAAATAAGATTAGTAAAAGAAAAAATAAAGCTCTTACAGTGAAAGAAACGAAATTCTTTTGCTGCTCAACTAAAAATTTCTTTTCTTTATATATATTCAAAAGCAACCAAAAATTTATTTTCTTTCACTATAATTTTCTTTTTAGTTATGGTTTTCTGGATAAATTTATAATAAATAGGTTAAATGACTATTGACCTTAATATGTTTCATTATATTTTTATTTATTATTATTTTTTTAATTTAAAAAATGGATTTTTTAGGAATATACCAAACTGAAAAAGTATTTACAATACTAGCAAAAAAAAAAAAAGATCTCATAGGTATTAATAATTATACGGTATTATTAATAATAGTATATTAATATATACTATGGTACTAATAACATTTAGTATAATATTAATAATACATAATAATATATTAATAATACAAAATACTGTATTAATAATAAAATAATATTATATAATGAGTATTAATAATACCGTATTTTTTTTAAATATTTTTAAATTTACGTAGATTTCCAATTATTTTGTGAAATTGGACTATCGAGCACAATTTCTCTTTAGAAAATTGTATGTATTTAGGGATATATATTTGTATTCTTTAAGTTTTTTGTCTAATTTATATTGCACATATTTCAAAATTGAGTAATTTTACTCATGATATTTTAACAAAATTCAATTTTTTTCAATTTCAATAATTGAGATAACAAAATTGTTAGATATTGACTAGATTCATTTTAAATTTTAATATATTTTCACAACCTTTTTTTTCATTTTTATAGGATCTCCTCTCTTTTTATTTTGTTTTTTTTTTTTTTTTTTCATATTCAAACTTTTAAGGCTAAATTGTCAAACATAACTCTGAACTATGAGGATTTTGTCAACATTACTCTTGAACTTTACAAAATGTTTTAGAAATACTCTTGTCATTAAAGTTTGATGGAAACCGTTAAACTTTTGTTTAAAAAATGTTCATGAACTTTAAAAAGTTTCAAAAATATCTTTGATTATGAAAACTTTATAAAATATTTATTTTTCGATACATAGAAAGTAAGGGTGTACATGAAGTTGAGTTAAGGAGATTTTTTGGACCAATCCAAAATTTTGGGTTTATAAATCTATCAACTCGTCCAACTGTGTGCTTGAGTATTAAATTTGTTTGAATTAGTTTGGGTTGCCGGGTTACTTGAACACTAATAATAAAAAGTCATTGAATGTTAGCTTAAATTAACTAGTATTTTTAGACTAGTTGCATTATTAGTTGTAATGTGAAATTTTCAACTTTAATATTATATTAGCAATTGATAAAAAGCTGTAAAAAAAACAATTGATTAGGAAAAATTCAAAATTTTAAATAATCACAAGGTTACAAATGAATTCTAAATTCTAGTTTTAATCTGGATACTATATATATATATATTATATTTTTTTTTTGTTAACCGGCCAATTGAAGCTATGTTCCGGGCCAAACAAAGGTACTAACCCTACCGGGCTACCTATGGTTGCATATGAACCCACTATATCTGGGTTTTGGAACTTTTCTATTTTAAGAGCACTTCCCATCGGTTTCGAACCCGAGACGCTTGAGAAAGCATGACCCAAACGCCCCGCACCTCAGTCATTTATGCCATTTAGAAGTGGTTTATGTCGTTTTTACTAAAATTAAATAGTTATAAATCGGGTATATTATTTTATTTTTTTTTTTTTTATCAAAGAAAGCATACGATTTTTCAATCTTAAGTTTGTGAATTAAAATTTAAAATTTTTATGAATTTATTCAATTACAAGTTTATAGGATGAACTTCTACTTTAACTTATTTAAAATGTTTGGTTACATTTGTAAGATAAAAATATTTAATTCAATTACGCAGAGATGGGTTTGTGGTATGTGGGAAACACATTGGGAGGGATATCCTGGAATTTCAATTCAAGTGATCCATGCAGCGAGGAATTTCAATTCAATGTAGTTGATAAAAATAATTATCTCCCTAAAAAAACAGTTGGATGTAACTGCTCGTATGAAAATGCCACCGTCTGCCACGTCATCAGTTTGTATGTATTCTCTCTCTTACTTTTTTTTTTAGGTTTCCTCTCCCTTACTCTTTAAATGTGTAGCATTAATAGAAAGTAGGAGTATTCACATAAATCTTATAAATTATCACGTTCACATAAATCTTATAAATCATCGCATCTCAAACATGACAAATCAATATCAATCGGTCAACTTTTACAAAGTACTCGGTCGGTCGACAGAAATAATGGAGAGTTGGCCGAACCGACCAGAAACACATACTAAATAGAATTTGATTTTGTTTGTAGAAGAAAAAAAGTCCACGGTTTGTGAAATAAAATATTTTTTATTTCATTATTAATAATAGTAATGATGTTTTAAAAAAAATAAAAAGAAATATTTAAATTATGTCAAACATGAGTTAAATATTAATGTCCACCCTACGTAGTTCAATATGGATTATATTCTTTTTTTTTTCTTTTTTAATTTAAAATCAAATGAAATTTGGTTACATTATTTTTTAAGTCATGTCTGGACATAATCTAAATATTCCTAAAAAATAAATGTCATTTCATGTTATAAAAGTTCTTTTTTTTTGTTTTGAGTACATATCGAGAGAAGGATACAAATACTGATTCTTTGATCGAACTTGTGACCATGGTGTTGAACTGGTTTACAACCAACAATGACACCATTATACAACTAACCCATTCGGTATGTTATAAAGGTTCTAACAAGAGATAGTAAGCGCTTGTTTTATGAAAAAGAAAATCTCTTTTCGTTTCATATTAATGTTTGTTTGGTTCTTTTTTAGTACAAGTCGGGAAAGGAGAATAACACAAACCCAACATAAAGAATATTATTGTCTCAAATAAATAAGAGACAAATACTTATTTAAATTACCATCAAACAATGAAATCAACAACCACCAACCTTTCCGTATTATTTTATTTTACCATTTCTTTCATGGGACAAGTTAGATAAAATGGGCACCTTTTGAAAGTTATTACGAAAAAATAAGTGAATTTGAAACAGTTTAAGGAAAAAAAAGTGTCTTTCATTAATTTGCAGAGGTGGTGGTTGGGTTCTCGAATCTGGCCAAACTTATTATCAACTCTTTCAAATCTAATTTGTAGAGCTAGTATAATTAGGTCAATCTAAGGGAACTATAATTCATTTCTGAATGTTAATCGATAAATAAAATGGGGTTTTTAGAAGGAAAATTGTGGTGTATAATTTAATTTCACAAAATAATTACAGATCTAGGTAAATTTTGAATATATATATATATATATATTCATAGTTAAACATACAGTATAATTAATACTCATCATACGGTATAATTTAAGATATTAATACAGTATTATGTATTATTAATATAATATTATATGTTATTAGTAAAATATTGTGTATTAATGTACTAATAATACTGTATGATGAGTATTAATTATATCGTATATTTGACAATGATTGCTTTTTTTTTTTTGCCTAGTATTGTAAATACTTTTTCAAACTTGGCCTATTCCTAAAAAAAACCTCTTTTTACAGTTTCGAATTAATAGACCCATGAAAATGAATTAAAGAAACAAATTATACGAAAAATTCTAATTCAAAGTTCAATTTAATTATAATGCAATATCGATCCTAGGATAAAAAAATAAATTAAAATTTATTAAATTCAAGAAATTAATCTAGCTATTTGGAAAAACCAAAATAAACGATTATTCTCACATTTTTCGACACATCCAATGTAACACCCATAATTTTTCCTTATAAGTTTTTTAAGAGATTTAACTTATTAATCAAGCAAAGAGCTTAAAAGAAATATATATTTATATATATTATTGTTACGAATGTTGCTATTTATGATTAAATTCAAATTCTTTCTTATTTTTCTAATTTATTATAGAGTGCTAACACTTATTATTATGTCAAGTTATAATATATGCTAGCACAACCATTTAAAATTAAAATGAAATTTAGTTATTTTGAGTTAATATTGAAATTACTTTTAAGGTTTAGGGTTTTATGGGTTGTATAATGGAAAAGGGATTTTATTATAAAAGGGATTTTATTCTCTTATTTTTCGACTCATCCAACATCAAATTCAAAATCATTATTTAATCAATTTGGTACTATAGCGTTTCATACCAATTAAATATTAAGAACAATGAGAACAATTAAACCAAAATTAATTAATCGATATAGCTACAAATCAATTAATTTTATTTAATTATTTCCTTAAGTGTCTGTTATGCAAGTCGTGTAATTTGGAACAAACACAACAAAACTAACCTCTTGCTACAGTTTACAATCATTTGAGACATTACATATATCACATAATCATGTGTAATATGAAGGAATTGATAATAAACTAAGTTGTCAATTTAATTTACCAACAATCAAACTAGAAATAATTAATTCTTAAATTGAAACAAATTCTATTTGGTGTAAAACCTCATAAAATTACATAATAAATTAAAAAACAACATTTAATCAAAATTGAAATTCATCTAGACATGATAGAAAAGCAATGAGAAAAAAAGATGTTCAACAACCAAAATTGAAACAAAATAAACCAGTCTTCGAAAAAGAAGTGCACCACCATTTCTATTGTGTTCCTCTCCTCTGTTCTCCTCCCACACTCCCAAGATCTCCTGGGCAATAAATCGTGAAATTAGCTAAAATAAAATATCTCCCATTTTTGCACCAACTCCACGATTATAAAAATAAAAAGAGAAACTTACAAATTCGAAAAATAATTATAAATATAATCATTTTTTTTAAAAAAATAGATAGTATTAATAATAATACAACATTAATAATGTGAAACCTTGAATAAAAAACACGCAGTCGCACTACAAGAACAGCGAACCAATCGATAGATGAGAAGATGCAGATCTTATGAACATAGACGAGAGAATGAAGAATAAGAAGAATTTCAGAAGTAATGCTAATTTTATTTATTTCACCGATTAGGTATTAAGCATTGTAAAACCCCCTTTATAGAATAAAAGGAAAGTAGCAAATATTGCATTACATGGTCTTATGAAAGAGTGACAGCTCATCTACATTTAATAATAGACCATTTTGAAAAACAAAACAAAATAAAGTGTATTTAGCTCAGAACTTCAACAAATAATATATAACAATGTAATAATATACAATATTGTACTAATAATATATAGTAATGTATTAATAATACAAATTACTTTATGAATAATAAATCATACTGTATTAATGAGTACTAATAATAATATATTGAACCATATTTATGATTATAGATGCATATATTTTCAAATTTGACTATATATGTAATTCTTTTGTTAGAATATTTTTCAAAAAAAAAAATTTTATTAGAATAGAT
Organism: Sechiopsis laciniata; assembly: GCA_037833695.1. Classification (NCBI taxonomy): domain Eukaryota; kingdom Viridiplantae; phylum Streptophyta; class Magnoliopsida; order Cucurbitales; family Cucurbitaceae; genus Sechiopsis; species Sechiopsis laciniata. Next base: position 611 of record JBBMKA010080774.1, on the reverse strand, counting down.
TGTTCATTACAATTTTCCAAATAAAAATAGAATTCAAAACTACAAAACTTTTTCTCAAAAAAAATAAGGGTAACCACACCCGTCCCTAGGCTAAGCACTGGAGCCATCAAATGAGTAATATCAAGGTGAGTTTCGAACCTATAATCTTGAAGGGAGCATACTTTCGAAGCTACAAAACTAACTCTTTTTTTTCCTTAACAAAAAACTAACTTTTTTTTTCCTCTTCTTTTAAAACGTGGCCATCTGCCTTTTTTTTTATTATTTTTTTTAACGATCACTTGCCATTGTTTTTCTTTTATTTTCAATTTCAACTTCATTTTTTTTAACTGTTTATAAACTCAAATAAAATCATACTTTTTAATTAATTTTGCCACACTTTTAATAATTTACCACCTAAATTGAATAAACCACAATTTTCCCAATTAAGTATAATATTCCATCAAATTTGAGATGAAATTTGTATAATTAATTGAAACTTATCCAATGTCGGCATGAGTGTTCATGAAATAACTGAAAATCGATTTTATTGAAAAGTTATCGGTGATGATTTTTCATATGTCAAACCGAAAAATTGGTTAGTCAAAATGGTTAGTGAAAAAATTTCGACCGAC
>JBBMKA010080763.1:0-11054 GCA_037833695.1 Sechiopsis laciniata | reverse complement strand
TATGGATAATTTATTTTTTCATCGTGGAGTTTGACATTAAATTCAAGCATTTGAATAGCTAAATTATACAAATAATTGAAATAAATTTAAGTTATCCTTCATTTAAAGAAAAAAAAAAGCGAACATATCCATTTAGGTTTTTAAATTCATCTCAACAATAATTTAATCTTTTTCATCTTTGAAGAGTTACAAAAGACGATTATGATTATGGTTATGAATTTTTAATTCCTAAAACTCATTTAATAAAATTTTTACCACTACATTTCAAATATTAATAATATATTTATTAATTTTTTGGGAGGAAAAAAATAAAAAGAGAAAAAAGAGTAACCATTATTGAGTAAAATATTTTTGAATATTTGTGAAAAGTTAAAATATATATTATTTAAATTAAATTTAAAAAAAAAAATTATCCAAAATTTAATGATGAAAATATTTTTTTAACATTTGTAAAGTCAATGATATTTTTGAAACATCTTTAAAGTTTGGTAATATTTTGAAACAAAATTTAACCTTTTATGGCAGGAATACGATATTGTTGAAACATTTTTTAAATTTGACACATGTTTTTATAATTTAGCTTGTATATACGTACATATATTATTGAATAAAAAATGTTGATGTGGAGCTTGCACAAGCCGATGTGGACGTGAAACCTCTGTTGTCGGCCATGTGCACCTCAAATATGTATGATTGACCGTCTCAATCCACCAGCTGTTTGAAGAAGGCAAATGAAAATGACAAATATGTTTCCTAACCAAGAGTCACATCTCAATTTGGTACAACGTCGTTATTGTGGTCTAATCACTCCAACTACATAGATATTTTTCTTTGTCTTAATACGAGGGTATTTGTTTGAAGGAATTATCAAGATCTATTAGAAATGAATTTTTATCATTCATTTATAACGACTTATTTTTAATCTTTCAAAATAATTGTTCATTTTTAATCACGTTCAAATGAGTTATTGTCTTTAATCTCTCCACAAAAACTATCATTCAAACGAGAAATTAACTATAACTTCCTCTACAAATAACTATATCTAAACGAGTTATTATTAAAATTCAAATTTTTAATCATTTAAAATAACTTTTTTATTTATAATCATTCAAAATAATTCCTCTACAATTTTAGATTCAAACACCTTTTATATCATTACTCCAAAACTTCATTTATAATTGGATTGTTTAGAATCTAAAGCTACTTCCTCTTTTCATATTGATTAGAACACATCCCTTCTTTTTCCTTTTTTGACCGTGAGACAATTTTTTTTATAATACTTTTCCAAACTATTTTCTTTTTACGTGATAATATACATAACAATAGTGGTATCTTTTACCTTCGAAAAACTAAGACGTTATAAATTGAAATCTTATGCTCTCAAATATTAATGAGAAAAAATATATTATTTTGTCAAAATTAAAATGTTTTATTATTTTAATTCTATTCAAATAAATACTAATTAAATCTATATCTTGATTTATGCTACTTTCTTCCTTTTTTTATTTAATTGATATTAAAAATTAACTTTTTTGTCAATATTAATTTCCTTTTATTTTGTAATATTATTTTATTTTATTCTAACTTCTAATTTTTCAATGGTTTAGTTGAATCTACTAAATAATACCATTTATTTTCATAAATAAATAAGTTATACAATTAAAAACATCGTATTTTATCAAATCATTGAGACTAAACTCTAATTTTTAGGTTTTATCAAACAATAGAAACTAAATTCTAATTTTTAAAATTATAGGGACTAAGTTTTGTATTTCTTCAAATCATATAGACTAAACTCTAATTTTTGAAATAATAACTAAAATTCTAACTTTTTTCAAACTATAGGGACTAAACTTATATTTCCCCTAAATTTTAATCGAGTGAAATTTAAATTGAAATTAATGGACTTCAAACAAGTTAATTCGGGTTGGTCGAGTTGGGTTGTGTTAGTTTTAGGCCAACTCTTAACCCAACCCAACCTATGAACATTTCATGATTTTGAATCCAACTTAACCCGTCAAATTGGGTTGGGTTGGTTCGGGTTGTTTAAACACCCCTATATATTCTGTTAGCGTGTCTGTCTTAATTAGTTAAAATGTATTCAAGTTGATATAAAATGCTTTCGGACCATATGTTGATAATGATTTTGTGTTTCAGTGGGCTATCCTTTGTGATGCATTTCTACTGGAAACAGAGTGGTTTTCTTGTGGGCATTCGCCAAGTGCCAAAGAATATTTAGAGAATGAAATAACTAGTTCAGGGGTACATGTAGTTTTAGTACACATCTTCTTTGTATTAAGCCAACAAATACACAACCAAACTATGCAACTCTTGAACACCAATCCTTCCATTGTATCTTGCACTGCATCAATTCTACGACTTTTCGATGATTTGGGAACAGCAAAGGTAAATGTTCTTTTTCATATACAATGGGTCGAAGACTCGAACTATAGATCTCTTGATTTTAACGTGTGTGTTCATTTTGACTCGTAAACATATAGGATGAGAACCAAGAAGGATATGATGGATCATTCATAGAATACTTATGTGAAGGAAAATCCAGAAGTTTCTCTGGATAGCGCACGGCGGAACGTTATTCATATGATATCAGAAGCATGGAAGAGACTAAACCATGAAAGCCTCTCTCCAAATCCATTTCCAGCTGCGTTTATTGAAGCTTCTCAAAATATAGCTAGATTCGTTCCTCTTTTGTATGGTTACGATGAAAATCAAAACCTTCCCACTCTAGAGAAGCTTTTGGAATCTTTGCTCTATGGAAGCGCACAAATTTAAGAAATGTGGATCTAGCTATAATACATACAGTGACATTAGTTAAGCTATAATACATACAGTGACATTAGTTAAGCTATAATACATACAGCCCTCTAGGGAGATGGGATCAGTAATATGTTCAAAACACAAAAAACAACTAGAATATAATTATTAGAGCTTGTCTGAAGAATAAACGTTTATAATTATTAGAGCTTGTCTGAAGAATAAACGTTTGTAGCCAAGTGATTTAATTATCATTACCGTTGTATAAGTGTTTACTAATAAATTATTAAAACCTGGTTTTACACAATGAAAAATGAATTTGGTGTAATTAAAATACTTTGTGAATGATTAATGTTTGTTCTCGGGCACGATTTAATAATCATAACATTGCTAAAGAGGGTTACATTTGAGAGGCAAAAGTAAAGAGAGCGATAAAGTAAGTTAAAGAGAGATTAAAAAAAAAAATTATGACAAAGATATAAAAAAAGAAAACTAAAAAAAAAACTAAGAGGATAAAAAGTTAGACGAATCTTAAAAAAAAATTGACAAAATTGCAACTTTATTAATAACAATTAACTCTCTAAACTTCTAATAAAGCAATATTCACCAGCCCTAAAATTTAATGAGAAGTGTTGAAATTTATTCTTTTAAATTAAATTTGAGAGATTTTCTTATGCGTATTGAAAGGATAAATGTGTCATATAAGATATTTTTCTCTCTAAAACCTGCAATTATAGAGAAAAATTGGTAACTACTTCTCTCTTTCTCTTGGGTCATATGGTGAGGCTCCATTGGACTTCCAAAAGTATTAAAAATGAAATCAAGTCATTAGATGGTTTATTACAAAGAAACAAGAAAGGTTGGATCTAGTCATTCAAAAAAAAAAAAAAATAATAATAATAAATAAAGGTTGGATCTTGAAAATAATTGTCTACGTCGAAATCCACCAAAATGACATAGGGATGTTTGGGCAGCTAAGAATAAGGAGGAAAATCGGAATGAAGATGATTCTCCGTTGTTGAGTCATCAAGAATCATTCTCTCCATAATCACGTTTTTCAAATTTTTTTTGTTTTATTCTCACTCTAACTACTTTTTATTTCCTCTCTAATAACATTTTATACATCACATATCACTATTTTTCATTTATACCATATTCATTATTTTATTTTTCCTATAATTATTATTTTCATCCAAAACACAAATAACTATTCTCCCCATAATCATTACCTTCACCCCAAACACAAATAATCATTCTTCTCTCTATTCTCCTCCTTATTCTTATTCCCCACTTAATCATTACCATTCCTCTTGCCTTAAACACACAAATCTTCCTATTTTGAAACTTTCATTTGCATTTCGTCGAAAAATATCGACCGTGGGATTCTTAAATTGGAAAAGAAACTGTTGAAATTCCATCGTATAACCAATTGAATTCGTTTTATTGGTCAAAGCGTCTCTAGTTTTGTTGTTTTTTAATCTCAAAACGGACTTCCATTAAAGTTTTTTACTTTTGGGAAAAATACATTTTTGATCCCTAAACTTTTCTTTTGGTCCCTATGTTCTAAAATAATATTTTTTACTCTTGGTATTTTAATAATACTCTATTTTAGTCTTTAAGATAACGTAACCGTTAATAAGTTAACGAAATGTTGACTAAGATAATTTTAAAATTTAACATAATTTGATGCATTTAATTATGGTGGTTATGTAGATTTCAATTATTTAAAAATAATACTTACAAGTAAAACTCAAAAGACACAACCTTTTAAACTTTTAGATGAAATAAATAGGATAACTTTTTATCATTTAAAAATTAAATTAAAAATAAATGTAAGATTCATTTTCCATCTATCCCTTTATTTTTCTCATATCAACAAATTCATTTATTTTTAACCTTCTCACAAATTCCATTTCTGCTATTTCTCATTTCTTCTTCACTATTCTAACCTTCTCACAACTTTCTCTGTTTTTATTTCCCTCAGTCATGGACGCCATCGAAGATATCAAACAATAGAAACTAAATTCTAATTTTTAAAATTATAGGTACTTCAGTCATGGACGCCATTGAAGATATCAAAAATTTTCCCTCAACCTCCAAGATGACAACTCTCAAATGACCCAATTCTAAAAGTGTAAGGAGATAACATATCCATAGCTCAAATGAATTGGGGAGGGTGAGGTTGAAATCAAAGAGTGCACCCTTTTCAATCTCGGCCGCAAGCGACGGTGGGGCGAGGCGAAGAAGAGTGATGTGGCAGCGAGGGAGAGGGATTTGAGGGTTTAGAGCTTGGAGAAGATGGAAATGGCGGATGTGGAGATTGTGGAAAGGGAATAGGGATTCCTCTATCGTCTATGAACTTACATTTATTTTGAATTGACGAGAAAAAAAGAGTGGTAGATGGAAGATGAATCTTATATTTATTTTTTAGAAAGATAAAAATTTATCATATTTATTTCATTTAAAAATATAAAAAGGATCATAATAATAATTTTTTTTAAAGAAATGTATGTAAGCATCATAATTATACATGGATATTATATTTTAAAATTAATTTAGTCATCATCTTAGTCAGCATTTCATTAAATCACTGACGATTTCAACAAAAAATGTATTTTTCCCTTTATTTTTTTATAAAAAATTTGGGAGATTGAGAGTGTTTTTGTTTTTTATGTGAATTTTTTGAGGAGATTGATTTGAAAAGGTTTGAACTCGGTTGGATAACTTTTAGTTTTTAATTTTTGAAATTTTAAATTTATTTTTACTCAAATATTTAATCTTTTCTTGCAAAAGTACGTCAATATTAATTAAATTTCAAAAATAAAAATAAGTTTTTGAAAGCTATTTTTTAAATCCAAATTTTAGAACATAGATCGGACGATATAGGTATCCAAATAAGAAAAAAAAATGATAAAATAATTGTTATAGAACCATGTATGCAAGAAACATACTACAAAATGTTTATCAAATGGACCTTAATTACTTACTTTCGGATGCCAGATGAGCAGAGTCGGATCCCTTCAATCTGGACCGTAGTTCTTCGGATATTGTCCCTAGCAGCCATGAATGAGCAAACAATCATTGTTCATCCACGTTTGATAAGCATCTTTGGATTCACTGCAATTTCCATAGGAGATAACCATCATTGTTCATCCAGATGAGCTGAGTTTGATTGAGATGAGGTTTAAGCAATGTATAGACAAGGCATTTTCTTGGTTTCAACAAGGTTCTTTTTCCAGTGTGTTTCTGCATTTCCTTTTGTATAGATATTTAGCCTTTCCTTTTGTAGTATCTCTTTGATCTTGATTATAAGTAATTGCTGCTATAGTAGTTGTTGATTCATTCAATGTACCAAACTATTGTTTGGTATTGACTTTTGGGGCTACAATTAATAGAGGTTCTTGAGTGCCAACTGTTATTGCTTGAGGATGTAGTTGAGTATTAAAGTAATCTTTAACTAATTTGTTTTCGGTCATTTGCCATATTTAATACTCTTACCTCCTGTCTTATAACTATTTGATTTTTTATTTTTTGTTTTTTAAATTTAAATTTATTTTTATTCATATTTTCTGCCCTATCTTTTTTAGAATGTATTTAACATTCTTTAAGAAAATTTGTAAATCCTGACCAAACTTCAAAAACAAAAACAAAATTTTGGAAGCTATTTTTTTTTTTCTTCTAAATTTTGGTTTGATTTTTACAAATATAGGTAAAATATATATATCAATGTAGAAGAAAACATATGGTATAATAGTTATTGTAAACTTAAATTTCAAAAACTAAAAACTAAAAACAAAATGGTTATCAAACGAGATTTAATAATTAAAAACTAAACTCTATTTTGCACGTGAGCCGTAAAAGTAGTTCAACCCAGATGAAAATGAATGAAAATCTCGAGTTGGAAACATCAAACATACTAGACTCCCATAATTAAAATTAGGGGTGTTCATAAATTTCTCAAAAATCGAATCGATCGACTAAAAACGATGGAATCAAGATCGATCGGTCAATTTTCAAGCTTGGTCGGTCTGTTTTAGTTTGAGTAATATAAAAATTCAAAGTGAGTAGGTCGGTTAATTATTTTTGTTTTAAAAAAAAATCGATTGAACCGTAGGGCAATTAAATATAATTATAATTTGTTGTAATTTCTTATATTTTACTATAAATAACATAAAGTATATCTTTTTCAATAAAATATTTCTTATTATCATACCAAATATTTGGTATTTCAATATAAATTTTTTTTTACATATAATAAGAATACTTAAAATTATAAATCCATATAATTACATTTTTAAGAAATTAACCGATTTAATCGACTGAACCAACCAATTAATCCAGCAGTCGGTTTAAAACAAATGATTTCACCTGTTCGTTTATAAAAAGGTCAGTTTGGGTGCAAATTTTACCCACTTTAAAAGCCAACACAACAATATTAGAGGAGTAGATCATGGGAGAGGAGCAGGCATATATGGTTTTTTTTTTTTTTTGATACATCAATATGGGAAAGGAGGATTCAAATATGTAACTTCATGTTTACTACATTTTACAAAATGCCGCTAGAGTTTTGTTCTTGTTGATAATTCTTATATTTCAAAATTGAACATTTCAATAGTATGTTGTTGTGTGTTTTGTACTTTTTAGTTTACTTTTATACCAAATTTTTTAAAAAATAAATTCACGTCAAAATTAAACTATTTCATCAATATATTTATTAGTATTTAAAATTTGTTTAGTCATGATTTTAGTTTTTTTTTTTTTTTTGAAAAATTAGCATGATTTTAGTTAACTATACCTTATATGTAACTAACGTTTTTGTTATCTCAATAACTAAAATTAAGTTATTAAAATTCAAGGGTAAATTGCTCAATTTAAAACTAGAGATAAAAAAAAATTAGACCCGAAGCCTAAGAACTAAAAATGTATTTTTATTATATATATAATTGTCCAAAAACAACTAAAAGATTTCTTTTATTTATTATGATTTTCTTTTTAATTATGGTTTTCATGATAAGCGGATAGTATATTTTGAGAAAAAGATACGAATTATATTGAAAAAAGTAGAACCATGTATGCAAGAAGAATACTACAATCCAAACGGGGAGGAAAAAAAAGATCTCCAATTAAGAGAGATTGTAGCAACATCATAATTAGAAAAGTAAGGAGATCTTTTACACCAATAAGCAGCCATGGTAATAATATCTTCCCAAAGCGAAGTCTCCGTCTTAGTTTCATTGTTGAAAATCCGAATTCCTCTCTAACCATATAAGCTATAAATACGCCCCAAAGAGATTAGTCCACAAAATTTTAGCCACATTGTTGGGGGAGATGGACAAGCCAATGTTGATAATATCTTTTATAGAGGGGTTGGTTCCAAAATCCACCATAGCGTAAGGAAGGAAATTCCTCCACAAAGTAACGCTGTAAGAGCAATACCAACAGATAAGCCGGTAGTATATAAGTTAAATGACAACAACTTTATTCTCTCTCTTTTTTTTTTTCGAGAATTCCATTACTTTAGTCTTTTCCATTGTATTTTTATTTATTATTATTATTATCATTATTATTTTAATTCAGAAAATTATATTCATTTAGGGAAAAAAATATGTATTTTTAGTCTGAGAACTAATTTATATTAGACTCATATGTTTTAAAATTGAATAATTTTACTTATAAAAACCATAGAATAATAAGTGGATGTGGATTTCTTCCCTCCCTTTTGTTTCTCTCCCTATGTTTCAAAATTGAATAATTTTACTTATAAAAACCATAGAATAATAAGTGGATGTGGATTTCTTCCCTCCCTTTTGTTTCTCTCCCTCTCTCCCCTCCTCTCTTTCTTATTTAATAAAGCTTCTGGTATCTTTTCTCCAAAAAAAGTGGATGTGGATTTCTATTTTTCAAAGATTAATAACTACTTAAATGTTTGGCCATAAAAATAGAAAGTTGTTTAATTATGGTAGTATTGAAAATAGAAAGAAAAAAAAAACCCGAAATAAAAGTGAGAAAATCATGCAAGGGCAATTTTGGAATTTACTTTTTTATTTTTAATAAATTTACTAATTGAAAAATGTAATTACAAATATTTTGACATTTGAATAGGTTAGCTAATATAGTTGGACATTTCAATTTGGTATGAATAGAACCAAATCGAAATGTGGCATGACATAAAATGATTATAAAATGGAAAAGTTTATGGAGAGGCTGTCACAAAAATATCCAAGCATTTTGTAGGCACTAATTGAAAATTAGTTCTCTTTCTTTCTTCATCCACACCATGGCAGCACTGCTGGTTTTCGGAGTTGCACCTCATTTTTCTTCTTCTTCGTCTTCGTCTCCGTCTTCGTCTTCGTCTTCCTTACGACAACCGTGTCGGCTGAAAGCTTCCATGCAGAGCAGTAGTACTCCACCAATTAACCCTAATTTCCATGTGCCTAAAGTGATCTTCAATCCTCATCAATCTCACAAATGGTCTTTTCCTCTAAATCATAATTATTCCTTCACTACTCCAACTTCAATTCCTCCAGATTCACCAATTGTATGCCTTTCTCATCAATTTGGCTCTACCTTCTCTCCCTTTTTGCTTTATTTCTACACTTTTTTTCTTCTCATTTGGGTTTTTATTTTGTTACAACTATTGAGGGTGGGGTGATTCAAACTCGTGACCTCTTGATCATCGAATATATACTGATGCCGCTGAACTACTGCTCTTGTTGGCATTTGAACTCTTACCTTTTTGTGGAGGAGATTATGAGACTCCATTTGATAACACATTTTATTTAATTTGGTTTCAGTTTTTTCAAACATTAATTTATAAAAACTCTACGATGTATTTCTTTACTTTGTAAGAATATATCAATTAACTTAAGGAATCGTTTACTTAAGTTAATCTAATATGAGATACTCGGGTATTTTAAGATATCGGAGTATCTTAGGATGCCTATATGAAAGACATTTAATCTCTTTAGATGCCGTTTTAAAATATGAGTTTCTAGATTTTCATGTAGAGGACATTCTTTAAAGACATTTTTGTCACTCACTAATTTTGTATATTACAGTATGTTGTCGATAATATAATGCCAATTAATGCTTGGTTATACCTTATTAGACATTATATTTATATATATTATCAAAACTTATCAAACATATAAAAATTTTAAATATGTCATCAAAACTAAAGTTAAATATATAATTTTTTTTTTTCAAAAAACATTCATATTTGAATTGAGATAAGAATCTTAAATAAATATGAATGAATTGATGGTACAAAATAATAAACATCACAATAAAATAAACTATTTAAAAAAAAAAAAGAAAAACTAAATTTATTTAAATACATAATAATTAAGTTTATACAGATGAGTATGTTATATAAATGAAAATTATATTAAATTAATGTAAAAATATATATATATGAATGTTGTAAAGATATTGTTGAAATTTTAGGTAAATTTACTTTATGGCAAGTTTAGTTACAGCCAAAACAAGGTTATCTAAATATTATCAAGTATTCGTAAAAAAAGATATTATTCCTACAAAACATCTAAAGATATTAGATATCTGTAATTCCTAACATCTAAAATTTTGAATATTAAAAAATTTTAATTATCTTGATTATTTAAGGTAAACGGGCCCATCAGTGTCATGATATATAATTTGATGACTAAAAAAGGATGAGTTTACAAAAAAAAAAAAAGAAAAAAAAAGGAACTATTGAATTAAAAAAAAAAAGGTTTAAAAATATTTTGAAACCTCAGCTAAATTTTAATAAGCAATAAATACAGTTTTCAAAATTTTGTTTTATTTGACTAAGAATTCAAATATATTTACAAAAAAATATATATAATAAAATGTGAGATTTTTTTTTTTTTTTCGGTGTATGATATTCAACGTGCTCTTTCATGGTGGCTATTTTTAATTTACCATTCTTATATGATCTCAATTTTTTTTTTTAAAGTTGAACATGAATTCGAATTTCATGGACTTTAATAGATAAATATGAAATTTCATCTCTAAAATTAACTATAATAAAAGTAATAACTTATATATCTTATATAGAAAAAGGGTTTATCAATTTTCTTCAATGTGAATACTAAAAAACAATTTTATATATTTTAGGAAAATGCATGAAACGAAAAGGCACCCCTTAATAGAAAAACGAGTTCAAACCATTAAATATGTTTTGGTGTTTATTATTCATGCAGGACAAAAAGGGCATTGAATATGAATGTGAAATGAAGACTCTCAAGCATTTGCTAAGTGGAATGGCCAAAGTCGAT
>JBBMKA010080752.1:0-14430 GCA_037833695.1 Sechiopsis laciniata | reverse complement strand
TTAATTTCAATAATTCTTATTTAAAAAATAACAAAAATATTTATTTGTCTGGTGCCTTTGAGAAGGAGCAAAGTCTATTTGACTTAGTAGGTTACATCGATTCAAGCAAAAGGGACCGAAGAAAATCGAAGAATTTTTTGTACCCTAATATATGTTCAAGTCGTTGAGCAAAACGACGTTAAATGATTGCACTTTTGGGAGGCGGGCCTTTTTATTTTTTTGCTCTTTATTTTCATTATTTTTTAAAAAAAAAATTTAATATTTTTTTTTATTATTTTTATTTTTATTTTTTTGAGGTATTTTCTCATATAGTTTTTTTCATGCAGGGCGTTAATTTTTAAAATAGCATGACCACCGATTCTCTCAACACCAAAAACCATACGGTCCAAGTTGTTCACAAATCTAGGGAGTTTACTTTCCTTATCTTTTTATTATTTTTTGGACCATTGTGCTATACATTGGAGACAATATATAGTTTAGGTGTGGGAGAGGTTTAGATCAAAATTTAGCATGCTTAAATTCATACATGTTGATTTTCTTTTGAAACCTTATGTCTTTGTTGATATCTTTGAATGTCTTGTAAGTTACGAATGCATTTTAGTTTGAATTTTAAGACATGATAGAGATGAGCATTGTAACACCCTAGTTTTAATTAAAATATTTATGCATTTTATTGAAAGGTTAATATCTTGAAACCCCTAAATGTTAGTGTTTTCTTAAATGGATTAATTATTTAAACAAGTAAATTTGAAGTGTTATTTAAATATTATTTCACCCCTTTAATTATTTAAATTCATTAAGTTCAAATGTTTATTTTTGAGCTTATTTTGAGGCCACTTTAATGGGTAGAGTTTTTATAAGATTAAAATGGAATTTGGGCTATATATAAAATAAATGTGTTATTTAAGGAATGAAAACTAGGGTTTTCCTTAACTTTTTGAACTCACACCTTTAAATGGAAAGGGTTTTTGGTGTATAAAAAATAACGTGTGCTCAACAACCAAGTAACTCGTTGTTCTGCACATAAGGTGACACGTGGATGAGATCCAACCCCTTGGTCGAATGTAAGAGTCAATTCGTAGGTTAGTGCAGCCCAACCACGTGTCTCGAATCAAAGAGGATCCATATCCTCGCTCGGTTCCTAAGGGGCACTAACAAGTCACATCAATAATACGATATTGATCACGAAACACAAGTCCTAAAATGGGTGAGCTAGCTGCTCCTGTAGGTGGTTAACACGATAATTGGGCCTAGTTATTCTAACGCCGAACATAACAAAATTACGAATAAACCTTTAGGGGATAGTTCAGAGAAACCGAGCATATAATCATTGCAGCACAATTACAGTTAAACATAGATGGAACAACAACATCAAAACATGCATAAACCCAAGGGAATCTAGTCAATCGAAAGGTTGAACAGATAAGCAGTTCATCACACATACGAGCAAAAGGTACAAATCGAGGAATGATAATACGATCACAAGAGCACAACAAAAAAAAATTTAATAGTTGACGAACTACACACGATTCCATGTTATCTAGAGTAATAAATAGTTCAATCAAGAGGTTTCAAGCACGAACAAACATGTAACAACTCATCAAGCACCCATTTCACATAAATTCTAACAAGTTCCTATTCACATGCTTCTAAGCCACATAACTCGAATCATAATGAAGCTCCTTACCTTCCTGACGACTTGACCAAAACACCACGCGAACCCATGAGCTAAACGACGAGTTGAAACGATAAAACTCTAGAACACCTAACCATAGAAACACGACTAAAATTCAACAAAATAAGCAAACGAAGTAAACTAGCCAAAATGGAGCTCACCATGCGAACGGGGTAGAAAAACTGAGCTGGCAATGCGTCGTCAGAGTGCGGCGGCGCATCGTAGGAAAACGGCAGCGACGGCGGCGCGTCATCACCAAACTCAACAAACCTTATCTCAAACTCTTTGTCTCATTCTCCTGGTCACAAAAATGGTATCAGTTTTACGAACAGGCTCCTCTAGCTCCCGAAAACTACGAAACAAGAAATAGATCAAAAGAGGGTTTTGAGCACTTTTGCTGGAAAACTCCATTAAAGGGGAGGCTGAAGCTTATAACGAGAACCAAGGGAAACGAACGACTTACCCGAGGGACAAGAACCATGGTAGAGGTGCTTGGAATGACTCACGACTATGAAGGCGAGAAATCGACGGTGGCGGATGCAACTCGGCGTGCATTCGGCGAGCTTGAACTCGCTGAAAACTCGGACTTAACGAAATGGACGCTGTTTAGCTGAACGGGGCAGCATGGTGCTTGGGCAGAGGAGATGGTCAAAAGATGGCGGTTGACGAAGTTGACGGTGGCAGGAAGAACTCTGGTGAGGCTTGGTCGTCGAAGGGGAAATAGAGAGGAACACATGAGAGAGAGGGGGGGCTAGGGGCTGCGATGGTGACACGTGGCGGGTAGGAGAGCAGCAGCTGTCGATCAAGGAGAGGGGGAGAGATGGACGACCGAGATGCACTCCTCTTGGATGGTTGAGATCGATTTTAAAAGGAATGGCTGAGATTTTGGTTTGTTTGGCTGCTTTGGGATTGTGAAAAGAGAAGGAATAAAATGTTTTATTTATACAAAGGGCCTTTTCTATTTAAAATTATTTTAAAAACCCTAAGCATAAAGTGAATTTCAAGTATTCCCAAAATACATATTTGTCCATTTATTTTATTTGTCGTTTTACAATTAGATACAAGAAACTTCATTTACCTTTTTCTATGGATCAGAAAACTCTAAAGAATTAGAGTTTTAATAAAAATAAATAGTTTCAAGATTAAATAGATTTTCAATAAAACACTCAATTATATATTTTTTTTTATGAAAACAAAGCACTCAATTATATTTATATATATATATTTTAAATATTTTTAGGGTGTTACACAAATGAGCCCAATTACACATTTTAAACCTATTTTTATTCATAAATATATATTTGCAGTGGTCGTCAATTTGGAGAGTGCAGCCACGGTAAAGATAAAACATCAACAAAAGAGTGTTGCAGAAAGATTTTACATGGTTTTTAGTTTGAGTTTTTTTTTTTCTATATAGTTAGTTTTATTTCCAATTCAAGGTTATTTTAATTTCAATTGTAGTTTTGTGAGGCTTTGAACCTAATAGATATTTTCTTTTAATTCAAAGACTATATGTTTCTTGTTTTTATTCTTGATTGATAGTTAGCAAATTGAATTGACGCCTTAATTTTTTGCCAATTGATCTATGCTATACATGATTTTGTGATAAGTTATTGTTTCGAATGATTGTAAATTGTAGCAAAGAGTTGACTCACGTGTATGTGATTGTGGCTTTTCTAAATTACATAGCTTGCATGATAGACCCTAGGGACACACATAAGCAAATTTAATTAATTTGTAGTCGTCTCAGTTAATTGATTTTGGTTTGGTCATTCTCAATAATTTGAATGCTATTATTAAGTTGATATGGAACACTATCGTACCCAATTGATTGAATAATAAGATTTGGTTTTGATGCTGGGTCAAAGTCAATAAAATAGGAGAACAATTGCTTATTGTGACTTTTCCAAGTAGGTAGACTAATTCTTTGAATTTAAGAAATTTAAATAATTTTTGAAGCCTATGATCAATATTATAATTGGATTAAACTAAACCCTTGAATTGGAAGTTTTCGTAAATTGTTTGATTTATTTAATTTTATTGTTTTATTTAGGATTTCATTCAAAATTTCCAAAACCCCCCATTTTATTTGTTTTTAACTTTGAGAAATTAATTCATAGCTCATTTGGGATTCGACCTGGTTCCACTATTTCTACAAGTTAGAGTTAGTAAATCAGTTTTATTTTGGCGGGTTTCGACAATCCGACCAATAGATGATGCAGCACCTTCGGGATTGGGGTCTTCTTGCAGAGGATCTTCTGATGCGGTTGGAGGCATCCATTCCTGACGCGCTTCGGTAGGGAAAGGTGGGAACCAAAACTGCGGGTTCTTTCTTTTCAGCTCCCTCCTTACAACTTTATCCCGTTGTTCCATATAAAACTAGATCGTTCGGGTTTGACGCATGAAGTGCAACATCTGGCTCTGGAATTTCTCATCTCTGCGCAGAGTCTCGCTTCCAGACTGAAGGAGGGTTTGCACCCCTTTAGGGTCGGGTTCTTCCATCTCTCTTTGGGTCTCGGTGACTTTTAAGGGATCGACTCGCTTGAATCGGCCTCCTCCTTCGTCTTTCTTGAGAAGAGGACTTCAATCGACTTCTCTCAAAGTTTTGCAGGTTTTTGTGCTTAGCAAATATTTTACCAACAACAATTATTTATGAAAAATCCTCGAATACAACAAACTCTTCATTGATGCATGAATATTTCACGACAAAAAATCTATGAAATAAATCATACAGATTCAATCTCAACTTTATTTTCATTAATTAGGGAGTTACTCATAGATGCTATTATGATTGTGGAAATTTTTCTAAAAAAAGCAAAATTGTGGAAATTTTCTACTATCTAGAGATGCCTCACAAAAAAAAATTACTGATTATGGTGCTGACACCTATTCTTGTTTTTTTTTTTTAATCATTTTGTAGGGACAATGATAATTCAATTGTCATCTTTTCTTTACTCAATTCTTTTTGCCTTTTCATATTTTCCTTTTATTTTTTAGTTACATTATAAGAAAGTTGGGTCATTAATTTTTTTTTCTTTTATTGACGTAGAATTTTGGACTTCCACAATCAATTGTGAATTTATTTGATTATCGGGAACATCACACCTACAAAATAGAAAATAGATCTGGACACCATTATGGTGCGAGCCACGAGACTTCCGATACTTAAGTCAGTTTTGAGAAAGAAGAGTTTAGAGAGTAACAGATTAGGGGTTCTGAAATAACTTACTTTGTCTCTTTATCCATTTGACCTTTTTATAGAGGCTGAACGTAATTGTTTATGATATTCACTTTCCCCTTGCTGGCGACATGGGGTAAGAGAGTTGTTTTCTCTAGTGAAGGCCATAGAAAGGAGGCCACAATGCAAAGGCATGCATAAAAGACGGTGCATGTTGGCCAAGTAGTCATCTAGAGGATCAAAAGGGTCCACGAAACCCCATTTTTGCCGATTTGACAACACATGTCGGTACAGGGGTAGGCACAACTGAGGTTCGGGCACCCTTGATCTGCCCTTTCTCGAGCGTTTGGGGCCTCCCTCCACGAGTCTCGACCCTTTTCTCCCCTACGCTTGGGTCGCACCTATTTTGGGCTTGGGGCTCTTGTTTGGCTTGGTTTCAACTAAAAAAATCTTCTTACAACAGTTTTAAAAATTGAGATTGTCAACTAATATTGGTCGAAAGATGGAATTCAGATTTTTCATTTAATAATGAATTCAATATTGGGTTTAAATAGGCTATAAGAGATGACCTAATTATAAAAGAAAAATATAATATCTAATTATAAACGAAAAAGATTATCTAATCATCATACTACCTTAAAATGTGGCTTAGGAGGAGAATCATTTTTTAACAATTTTATTGCCATATATAATCCATATAAAAAATATTAAAAAAAAAGAAACACCCACTCCCATCGGTAAGTTTTCTTTTCCCTGTCTTTTTTAATTTTCTCTTTTAATGTTTCTTTAATACATTTAAAATATTAAATTAAACCTACTAACACTCACTTCTTAAGTTATTACTATTATTTTTAAATACTTTTTTCATATGTTTTATGTTTTAAATATTAAATGAAACCTATTACACCCTTAATACTAGAATTTGAAAAAAATTACAACTCTCCTTTCTGTAACTTAAAAATTAAATTCCTTTTCATAAATTAAAAATTAAATTTAAGTACCTATTAAATAGTGCATAAACCTCTAAAAAGTGGGAATATAAATAGTTTTTCACAATTTTTTTTTTCCAATTAATGATAATTCAAAATGGGAGAATAATTCATTTTGAAAGTTTTGGAATTTGAAGGGTTTTGTAACCTTCAATTTCTAGCTATAAAAATGAGTTATTTTCATCATTTATTCACCAACTCTAAGATCTACCATCTTTGCTTTAGTTTGATCTACCATCTTTGCTTTAGTTTGTTCTTCTCAATTCATTATTTTAAAAAAAAAAATTCTTCAATCTTCAAAGTAGATCAATCTTGATACAAATACTCTCCAATCTTCAAAGCATGCACTTATTTGTTTCTAAGATGTTAGAAAATGGAATGAATGATGTATAATCTATCTAACATCTAACAACCTTAAAATGTGGCTTAAGGTGTAAATCATTTTTGGATAAATTTGCCCTTTTTTTTTTACATTCCAACTATATCCAATTTATTTCACCCATTTTAGTTCACGTTAGAATATCACCATCCTTATTTCCAATTTAATTTGATTTAACATGTCCCACTGTCCACTCTAATTTAATATTTAAAATTGATTAGAATATCACCACCTTTCAACCTTGAAGTAAATGCCCACCTATTTTTTTAATTTTCACTTTTAATGTTTCTTTAATAGATTTAAAATATTAAATTAAACCTACTAACACCCACTTCTTAAGTTATTACTATTATTTTCAAATACTTTTCTCATATGTTTTATGTTTTAAATATTAAATGAAACCTATTACACCCTTCATACTAGAATTTGAAAAAATTATAACTCTCCTTTCTATAACTTAAAAATTAAATTCCTTTTCATAACTTAAAAATTAAATTTAAGTACCTATTAAATAGAGCATAAACCTCTAAAAAGTGAGAATATAAATAGTTTTTCACAATTTTTTTTTTCCAATTAATGATAATTTAAAATGGGAGAATAATTCATTTTAAAAGTTTTGAAATTTGAAGGATTTTGTAACCCTCAATTTCTACCTATAAAAATGAGTTATTTTCATCATTTATTCACCAACTCTAGGATCTACCATCTTTGCTTTAGTTTTATCTACAATCTTTGCTTTAGTTTGTTCTTCTCAATTCATTCTCTTAAAAAAAAACTCTTCAATCTTCAAAGTAGCTCAATCTTGATACAAATACTCTCCAATCTTCAAAGCATGCACTTATTTATTTCCAAGATGTTAGAAAATGGAATGAATGATGTATAATCTATTTAACATCTAACAACCTTAAAATGTGGTTTAAGGTGTAAATCATTTTTTGACAAATTTGCCCTTCTTTTTTTACATTCCAACTATATCCAATTTATTTCACCAATTTTAGTTCACGTTAGAATATCCCCATCCTTATTTCCAATTTAGTTTTATTTAACATGCCCCACTGTCCACTCTAATTTAATATTTAAAATTGATTAGAATATCACCACCTTTCTACCTTCAAGTAAATGCCCACCTTCATTTTAATTAATTTTGATTTAATAATCAACCTTCTTCACTTTATTCTAAAGTTACTCTTCTCTTAAGTAGTACATGATTAGTTACAAAATAATGTATGTAACTACAATTGACTTTAATTTGATGTCCTTCCCCACTTCATTCTCTTTATGTTACTCTTCTCTTAAGTTGTATCTGGTTGGTTACAAAATAATGTATGTAACTACAATTGACTTTAATTTGATGTTTCACTCTAATTTAATATTTAAAATTGATTACAATATCACCGCATTTTAACCTTCTAGTAAATTCCACGTTTATTCTAATTAAATTTGATTTCATAATCAATTTTTTCTAAGTTGTATTTGGTTGGTTACAAAACAATGTAACTACAATTGACTTCTCCACTTTAATTTGATATTATTTCTCTTTAAAGTTTACTTTGGTTGGTTACAAAAGCCATAAAATGATTTTATGTTAAATTTATAACCAATCAAATTCCAGACTATAAATAGGTGCATGGATTTGCAACTCATTTGTTATGCAATTTCATTTTACGTCTTTATTTTAGTTTGTTTACCAGCAATCATTATTGGTTTACATATATTTGAGGTATATATGTTAAATATGTTAATATGTTAATATTTCAAATCATTTTACGTCTTTATTTTAGTTTGTTTTAGTCCAAGACATGTTAAAAAATAATCGTATACTTTTACTAAACATTATTCTTTTCAAATTTTAGATACAATGGAGAGTATGTTGATACAAGATCCAGAACCTTTTAAAAATATTTGAAGTTTGAAAGTAAGTGTTATTCGTAAAGGTATTATTAAGAAATACCAAACAAACAAGGGCAAAGTTCTCGAAGTAATGAAAGTCATCATCATGGATGAAGAGATAGCTCACCATTTTTAAAAAATTACATACTTTATTAAAAGTAATTTTAATTAATTATTAGATTTTATATTTCTCCCCTCCCACTATTCTTACATTCCCTCTAATGATATTTAAAAACATTTTTAAAAGGATTTTTTTTATAACAAAATATATGGTTTGTAAAATTCAATTTTGACAGTAATGTTAGAATCAAAAAACCAAAATATTTTTCATTAGAATAGCATATATAATGTAATACTAATTTGTCTATATTTTAAAATGGAGTAAATACACTTTTCTTAAATAGATTAAGTAAACTTCTTATTGGAACATATATGAATTATATTTTTATTACTATATTTTATTAATTAATTTAAAGAAGTATAACGTTTGTAAAAAAAAAAAAAGTTATAAAATTCTTTGAAAAGCAAAATATTTTTCATTAAAATAGCATTTGTAATGCAATACTAATTTGCCAACATTTTATTAAGATTAAGTTTAAGCACTTTTTAAGGTTGTTAGATTTCATCTTTGTGTCCCTCATTATACTTTGTTTTTTTTCGTAAATGTATTATTAATTAATTGTTCTCTTTAATATTTTCAGGGAGTAAAGATTCAAATTACTCTCTACAATGAATTCATCAAAAAATTTAATATCATTCTAGAGAAGGACAAAGTTTATATCATCCGTAACGGAAAGATCAGTACCGTGAATAGTAGATATTCAAATGTTCATAATGAAATAGAGATGGTATTCACAAACAATATAGAAATTGAGATGATTGAAGATATAACACTTTCAAATAGAAAAATTAATCATGTTGATTTTTCTTGCGTTGTCACCAATTTTAATACTCAAGTTTTTGGATGATAATATAAGTCATTCACTTATTCAATATTTTCGAATCTACAACTATACAAAATTTATGCTTATACTAACGACTTTAAATTCAATTCTTATATTTTTTTCAAAAAAAAAATCAATTCTTATATCCTATATATAGTGAATGAAAAATAAAAAAATAAAAGTAAAATAACTTAATCGTGACTGAAATTAGAACAAAAAAAAAAGGAACAACATCATCAGATTCAATAAGAAAATAAGAAAAATTGAAGATGAACTTTGAGGAGGAAAAAATAGTTACGAAATATCTATTAATTTAGTTATTTATTTTTATTGTAATTCAACTTATTGGGATGTATTATTTGATTTCATAATCTGTGTCATTTAAACTATATATTATTGTGACATGGAAGTAAACTAAATCACAAATGCAATATTTGAAAGTTTACATTATAATACTGCACTAATAACTACAATATTGTATTAATAATACATAATATTGTATTAATAATATAAAATATTGTATTAATAATAAAATAATATAATATTAATAATACCATATTTTTTATTATACATACAAATATTTTTAAATTTATCTAGATCTATAATTATTTTGTGAAATTTGATTATCCAACACAATTTACCAAAAAAAAAACACCTCTTTTTATGATCTATGAACAAGCTCGGTAGTCATAAAAGAAACAGATTTGTTTTTAATTTATGCAAGTTGCTAAGATATGGCCAACCAAAAACTGAGCAACATGATACATGACATACATGATCTACTAATCAAAATGTTAAACTGAAATCGACGATTGTAATAGTTTCATTATTTTGTGATAATTTTGTGATCTTCCTTTCTTAACTTGTACTAAAATAAAATAATCAAAATGTTAGAAATTAAAAAATAATAATAATTTCTCCCATTTTGACTTATAATTAATTATTTCATCGTGGCTTTACTTGATCGTTACAATTTGTAAATATTTTGTACATTTTGTGATTTCGTTCGTTTAAAAGACTATTGGAACCTGAAAATTCTGAACCAGAAAAAGAACTATTTGGTAGTGGGATGGACAGACCACAAGTCTTGATCTTACACCATAAATGTCATCTTATCTCTTTACTATGATTAGATATTTGTGGGTCCTGCTTTGACAATTGAGTTTTTTTTTTTTGAAAGGAACAATTGAGAAATTTGTGGAGCATATTCTAAAAAGTTGAATTCATTATTACAATTTTTTTTTTTTTTAGTAAATTATATATTTGACCTATTAAAGACTAGTATGAGGTATTTTGATGGGATTTTGGATAATAAATTAGCTTGACGAGTTGTTTTGATTAATTAAAAATTAAAAATTTTAATTAAAAATTTATTTGAATGCAGTTTTTTTAGAAAAGTTATAGAAAATAGTTTGTTTGTAAATTTAAAATAAATAATTATTTTGAGTATTTAAAAAAACTATTATAAATGAATAGTTAAAAATGAATTATTTTGAATAATTATAAATAAATGATTAAAAATGTGTGATTATTTTAATTTAAATAAAAGATTAAAAACGAGTTATTAGAAATGAAGAGTTATTACTAGTATAAATATATAACTTTTTTTAATAATTATAATATCTCGTTTGAATATAATTTTTTGAGGATTAATTCATAAATATTCATTTTAAATTTTCTATAATTTCAACAAACAAACACTTCTATATTTAAATTTAATTTTTATAATTTAAAAAATGAAAATATAGTTCATTTGTTTGAAAGCAATAATCTAATCTGGATATTTTAGTAAAATCTAAAAACAATAGATATTATAGGTAAAAGTTAATTATTCATTTTCCATTATTGATTATTTAAACAAGTAAATATATTATTTATAAATGAATAATTACTTTCATGTACTTATCTCAACTTTGACGTTGATTTTTTTTAAGTTTAATCATAAAGATTAAATTATAATTTTACAAAACAAAAATTATACGAAGTAATTTATAACTTTTTGTCATACTATATGGACACAATTTTAACTTTAGAAAGCATACTAAATTAAAATTTAGCCATCTTCTCGGATAGGTTAATGACCTAGTGGTTTTATAATTTGTTAGTGATTCACTTCAACATCACGATCACATATTCGATCTTAAAAATTAGTATTTAATTTTTAATTTTTTTTTATATTATAATAATTAGAAGGTGTTATTTGAGAATAGTAAATCTTACATCAACTTAACAAAAAAGGCATCATTACATTTTGGTTTGTTCTTTCCCTTTCATAAATTTATTTTCATTCCATTTCAAAAATAATAATAATAAATTTATTTTCATTGACAATACACTATTATCTTTTATTTGAGGATCTAGACAATCTTGGATAGAGGATCTAAATGTCAAAAATAAATAAATATAAATTGAGAAGAATTTGGGTGTAGGCTCCACCTCCACCATGATGTCACTCATTTGGAGTCACACATGTTCTTTTTTTCTTTTAATTTTTTTTTTTTATAATAAATATAAAGTTAAAAAAAAAAGATGAGATGTGTGACACCAAAAATGTCACATGGGTGACACCAAATTCTTCTCATATAAATTATTGTTTTTTTAGAAACAAATAAATATAAATTATATATTATTATTTTCTTAATTCAAAATATAAATGATTTATTAAATAGGTTGTTGTCCTATATTAAATTCACCATTTTTTTTTAAATAACCCAAACTTAAAATTAAGATTAAAATATCATTTTGATCATTCGATTTTAGGTTTGTTATATTGTTGTTCCTACACTTTTAAATATTTAATTCTTGTCCTTAGACTTTATAATTTAATCAATTTTGATCCATCAACATTCAAATGTTCAAATTTGGTCCTTAAACTCTTAAGAATTTAAAAAACCGTCATTTTAGTCAAATGATTTTTTTATCATTTCTAAATTATTTATTCTTTCTTTCATATTCTTTCATTTCTCTTTCTAGAAGTTTTATCTCTTCAATCCACCTCTCTCTCTCCTCCTCTTTCTTTCCTTTTTTTTTCATTCTCTCTTCAATCACTCTCATCAAATTGTTTTACATGAGAAACCATTGTGGATGACCATTTTCTTAAATAATCTATTTCCTACTTTGATTCGTCATTTTTTTTTTAATCTTCCTACTATGGAACCAAGAAGAAAAAGAAAGAAGGAAAGAGAGAAGATAAATAATGAAGGATGAAATAATTTTTTTAATAGTTTAGGAACTAAATTTAGACATTTAAAAATTGAGAGACTAAAATTGAAAAAAATAATAAAATCCAAAAATTAAAGTTAAAAATTTAAAAATTTAATAATTAAAATAGAATAAATCTCAAAATAAAAATGACAAAATAGGTGATTCAACCTAAAATTAAATTCACCATTTTTTTAAAACTTCAATAACCGGTTGAAAAATGAAAGGAGATTAGATAATTTGAAGAATATACTTTTGAATTTTAAAAAAATAAATAAATAAAAGTAAGGCTTATTGACTTTGAGCGGCTGACACTTGGTGGGTCAGAGTTTTCAATGCTTGGGACTGCTGTCGGTGTCCAACATTGACTTCTGGGTCACCGCCAGTGGATTTGACTTTTAGTTTGGACTTTGTTGCTCTTTTCAGTCGGTCTATCACTGGCGGGTGGACTTGGACTAATGGGCCGAAGAGAAAAAACTGTGGCCCAATTTTATAAGCCCACTAAACATGTGAAACTCTGGGCTTTGGTAGAGGTTCTCTTAGGAACAACTAGAAAACTGTTTAAAATTGAAAAAAATCGTATTATATCATACTACTTTAAAGTGTAGCTTAAGGAGAAAATTATTTTTAGACGATTTTACCCTTAAACTACACTATAAATTACAATATATTGCCACTCTCATATCAATTAACACTCACCCACTCTCACTCATTATATCATACTACCTTAAAGTGTGGCTTAAGGAGAAAACCATTTTTAGACGATTTTATCCTTAAGCTACACTATAAATTATAAATTATTGCTACTCTCATATTCATTAACACTCACCCACCCTCACCCATTGCCACTCCCACTTTTCTGTTACTCACCCCACTCCCACCATGTAGATTACTTTTTTTAAAAATATTTTTCTTCATTAAGATTTATAATATTAATTAAAGAATTTGAAAAGTTATATCTCTCATTTTCATACCCATCAATATTTACTTTTTTAGGTTACTTTTCCATTGAAAGTTGAATTTTAAAGGTTGGTAATTTCCACCTCCTACAACTATATATATAGAGTTCTTCATCATTATTTTTCTTCCAAATAATTGAACTTTTCTCATTCTTATTTTTGTGTTTAGCTTTATTTCTCTCTTCTCTATTTTTGTAATATTGTTATATATATATTATGTTGGATTATTTTTTCTTTCAAATCTACATTTATTGGATTACTTAATTTTTTTTTTTTTTTTTTTGTTACTTTTATTGGATTACATGTAGTTTAAGACAAGACTCGAGATGTAAACTAAAAGGAAGATTGTGAAGGTAAATACAAACATACTTCATAAGTAAATACATTAATATTGTGTTTTATATACTTAGTTTTTTAATAAAATAATAATAATTATTATTATATTATTATATTTATCTATACGAGGGTAATTTTCAAATTTTGTTTATAATACATGAATATATTTGATTTTATCTTCAAAATCACAACTTGAAAATCTTAATCCTCAACTTTAAAAGGATAATCATTTTCATGCAATCGAACAATGAAAATTTAAAGAAAAAATTATTGTAAACATTGTGTGATATCTTGCTTTCATCCATCAATTATTAGTAAGAAAAGAAAATAAATAATTTTTTGTTTGACATTCATCACTTTACAAATGCATGAAATTATAGAAAAATTTGTTTATAATACATGAATATAATTGATTTCATCTTTTAATATTAATTAAAACCTACTATACCCATTAATTATAGAATTTGAAAAGTTCTATCTCTCATTTTCATAATCATCAATATTTACTTTTTTAGGTTACTTTTTTATTGAAAGTTAAATTTTAAAGGTTGGTAACTTTTACCTTCCACAATTATATATAGAGTTGTTTATCATTCTTTTTCTTACAAATAATTAAACTTTTCTCATTTCTTATATTTTGCTTTATTTCTCTTCTTTTATATTTATATATTATTGTTTGATGGTAAAACCATTTGAATTCGCTAGAGGTAAAATGGCTCAAAATAACATTATATATTCATTCTCAAACAAATTAATATAATTATAAAGACAAAATAGTTAAAAAATATATATCCAATTAAATCAAAAGTAAAATAAGATAAGATAATATATTATAGATTATAAATTATGATTTTAACACAAAAACCAACAATCATATTC